>JAGTTH010006126.1:0-34642 GCA_022606485.1 Agraylea sexmaculata | reverse complement strand
AGGCTAACCACAGACATAGATGCCTTCTGGTGCTTCTCGTATATCCGCCAATGACAGAAATGTAAACAAACAGGAGAGCCAATCAGTGTCAAGCACTCTTTCTCTCATTGGCGGAGATAAATGAAGGAGCTCTAAATAATATCTATGCCGCGCTTAGTAGGTTTTTTTTTAATTATAACACGGATTACCTATTGGCCCTATAATATATATAATTGTCTAACTGTGTGTATGTTATATGTCTGTATGTCTGTCTGTATGTCTGTCTGTCTGTCTGTACAGATCTTTCAAATATCCTCAGCGTATACAGAGTCGCTATATACAGAAAAATAGTTCTTAATATATCAGGGTACAAGCATTAAAATTCCGTGTGCTCTAAGTCTTTATGGAACTGAGCCATATATTCAAAATGGAATAGAATATTTGGTAGTGAGACTGCATTTAAATTTGTTGATTATTGAAGATATGCGAAAGTAGCCCTTAATATGTATCGAATACCTTCGAGATATCGTATACTTTCGTTTGAAATATGTTTGCTGTCCGTATTGTTCGTAATTGTATGAAACGTAAAAAATGTTCATTTTCAATGATTGCTTAAACTATATAATTGGACATTTTCGAAATAGTAAAATAGTCCTATTTGACCGGCAACTAATGTAGATTCATCTATTATCTATAACACGTTTCATGTCTCTGTCAATAGAAGGTAGTTAATCGTAATCTGTAAAATTTTATAAATAATGGTCAAACGAAATCCATTGTGACAGCTAGGTGTTGCTAGGTGTTGCCAGGTGTATAAATAATTCAATTTAAATATTTAATCATAATTAATACATATCTAAAATCTTGAAACGGGTATTTTAATGATAATATTATTAAATTTATTTCAAAATAATTTTAGAGATATTTAATAATGCATAATAAATGAAAATTCTCAAAAAAGTATTTATCGGGAGACTCGCTTTTTAAATATTGTGATGAGTGTTGTCATCATATGAAAAACGCCTTATATTATTTTATTAATAATTTTAATAAAATTTCAAACTTCTTTCGAATGAAAAAACAAACAAATTATTATCTTCGTATTAAAAACAAATCAAAGCATTTCAAAATATTAAATAATTTCAATATATTTTTAGGTGTATTTAATTTGATAATGCATAACAATTTTCACATTTTTATACTTCATTTATAAAATAAAAAAAATCTTTAAAACTTCTTTAAAGCAAAAAAGAAATCAAAACTCAAAGATAAACGTCCTATTAAAAAACCAGGCAGAACATAAAAAAACATTAACTAATTGAAAATTTCAATTAAAATTACCCTAGTTCAATATAATAGTGTAATGACAGTGATGTACATTAATACTCCCAAGATCTAGTTTATTCGTATACACACGACTCGCCTACGCACTCTTATTACACCATTTTGGATATTGCTTTATTATTTGATAACAATACATAATTACAATATACATGCACCTAAAACTAATGGATAAATTATAAATATTCTATGTATATTATTATTTTAATATCCTGTTCTGTTAAAAAGTGAATATTTAAATATCAAATAATAAAGCAATATAATGCAAAAATGTAACCGTTGCAAATTCTTTCAATAATTTTATTTAATTATTATTTTTTAGCTTATTAAAATATAAAGGCCGTTGATTTAATTTTATTCAAAACATTCTCTTTCTACATCTGAATTGATCCATACATATTTTTATAAACATGAACCGCAAGATTTTTTTGATAAAATATGTGTTTCTTATCAAGATTGCACAGATATTTTTTCCACGGTCAAATTATTTGACTATACAAGGTGTTTAAAATTTTAATGGACAGTGTTAATCTCTTATCTTATTATCTGTTAATATGTAAATATTTAATACAATAATTAAATATAAAATGATAATGCATTATATTGCAAAAATGTATGGAGTATCAAAAAGCACTCTGTCATGTCTGCGCCGCGCCGTGTTTTACGGAAGAATCACATCATCTTGTTTATTTATAATCATTTTTGTATAATTATTTAAAGTCATAGTAATATTTTTCGTTATAATTCCTCAAGATTGATTGCTAATGCTTGAAGAATTGAATGTTTATATATCTAAGGAGACAATGGGTCACTTCCGTAGTCAAAGTACCTTTTATATCCGCCATATTCCTTATGTCCCTCTTCCATTGTTGTATTCTTTAAAACACTAATAACCAAACAACATGCGATCGTCTCGCCTTCTTCAATATTGAAGTTGATGGATAATAAAGATACAAAGTTGTATTAATAAAAAAAAATCACACGGCAGAGCCGCTCTGTCGACAACCTGTTAAACAAAACCTATAATACAATTTCTTTATTATGCATAAGTTTTTACAATGATTGATAGAACAATACATCTTTGGAAATAGACTTAAGTGTACAGAGTATATAAATCTTTTTACCTATAACTAATATGAAAATGTTTTAATAACAGTATTAAATTATAGAAAGAATGGGAAAAAAATAAAAACCCATATACAAATTTGAAGATTAATAAATAATAACAACAATAAAAGCAATATTAACAAAACAATTACAAAATATAATGCTTAAAAACTAAATAACAATTTGTTTGGGTAAACCCAAATTTTAGTTAAGTGGATTATTATAAATGTACACTTTATTTTTTTTAAATGATATCAGTTTTGGAAGTACATTGGTAAAATGAACTTAGGTTTCCTCGAGGCATTTTTGGTTTTATTTAAATGTCTTATGATTGGATTAGTCGGGAAGTTAGTCATTTTAGTGTATTGTTTTTTACTCAAATCTGCGATATTTGCTTTAATAATTTTTAACTTAATGTCCTCGTGGACTTTTTAAGAAATGTGCCAGGTTCAAGATCTAAGGCCATCTTAAGACTTGTTTTGAACAATTAAAATTTTATTAATATGAAACCAAGCTGGGCATACAGGAGAATTGGTCTGATGTATATAGAAGTATCTTATTCTTATTCTCGTATCTATTTAAAAAACTAGCAAATTCGGAAACTCAAGATTTTTTTTACATCTGAGTGTTACTTAAAAAGCGTGTTGATTATTTGTATTTTCCCGATAAATATTTATTGTTGACAGTCAGTAAATGGCTTTTTGTATTTGCTACGGGAGCTGTCGGTTTATCATCGCAAACAATAGTACATTTGTCATTTAAGCAAATTGCGCGACTGTTTGATATTTCCGCTCACCATAACTGAAATTTCAGCTGTCGTTTTGCTCACAACAATGATATTCGACATGTGTTGCAAGTAATTATAAAAATATATATATTGTTGACGGGGGCTTAGAATAATAGAACAAAGGGAATAACTGATCCACATTGGATAAATGCTTTTCATGTGTCGCAATGTGGAATGCGATCGTTTATATGAGCTCGGATAATACCAACGCGTTTATAAAGGATCTCTTTCAATTGTGACACTCTGTCTTATCTTATAATTTTATATTCTCCTCTGGAATGTCACGTGCGTGGTTTATTTTTAAGCTTGCATCGGTGCAAGAAGAGCGTTCATTATAATTTAAATACGAGAATACGCAGAATCAAGTCACGTAGGCTTCAGAATATGGATTAGTTCGCTGGGTGATTAAATTCAATATGCAGTTTTACTCTTAATGATCTCAACTAATTGTCATATATATATTAGAAGCTTATTCATAAATTGGTATATTATGTGAAAACTTTTAATAATACCATACCCAATATTAATAATATATTTACTTAATTACATAGTGAGAACTTTTGTGCAAATATGAAAAGTAAAGTATCTTATTAAATATATTAAAAAAACAGAGAGATATATAAAATGAATTTAAATGTAGGAGGCAGAAGGTTGATCCTATATATATGCAAGTCATGTAGGCGTCAGAATTGGTGGAAAAGAGATCACATCGGTGACACAAATAAAAAACATGTAAACGTTTTTGTGTTAATAATCCTTCGAGTAGGTACTTAGTTAAAATTAGTCAACGTAAATATGTAAGTGATGATTTCAAAATGATTTAATGACTTATTTTGCTAAGCTTCTTCTTCAGCGACAAATGGTTACAGTAAATAATCACTAATTCGATATCCGCCCCTACATTATAAATTTTATATACCAAGGGTGCTCAATAATATTGTAAAACAAATTTTCAATTTAAAAATTAACTTAGATCAATACAATATTACTAATCACAACCGGTTGTAGCTAATTCGATCGAGGATAGTATTAAAAAAAAATACTTTGATTTCCTGGCTGGTAAATACTGATTAGACTAATGATTTTGTTTCTTATATTTATAGATCAAATGTCAAACTTTAGAATCGAGCAGAGCAGAGTAACTAACTTACCGTAAACTTATGCGATTGGTAATATCTTAACACAATAATATGATATTGTGACCATAGCTGTTAATGAGTGATATGAACTTAGGGCATGTCTTAAATTTGAAACTTTCAACATTAAAGAGTTGATACCTAATTTTTCTCAACAAAACATTTATACCATAGTTAAGAAGCTTATTATTATATTAAAAAGCCCCGTTTTCTAACAGGAGAGAAAAGGTGCCGAGTGACGTTGGTCGATTAATCTCAAGGAAGGGAGGAATAAGGATTTATTACTGGAAACGCCTGAAAATTGCGCAATAGCAAATTTCCCGGATATAATTACTCAACACGACAAATATCTCACCTATTATCCGGCCAACATTCTCATTGCCCTTTTTCACACCTTCAACAACCTGTCGCTTCAGTCTTTTAATACGCACCTCTCTCCATCATAAACCAATATTTAAATTTGTTATAAAATTAAACCACATATCTTTATTTTTATTTATTTTCACACGGACTAAAAGAAGAATGCATCCTCTCTTCCAGTCGTCTTGCGTCTAAAATTAACCCCCATAAAATATACAATTTAATTACCGACTTATTTATACGAAGTAATCGCGTGTGGCGTTCAAGTGTTAGTTTCTTAATATGTCGATTAGCAAAGTACCGAAACTAGAATGAAACACGCGATTGTCCTGGCATGGCCGAATTTCAATCATGCATGATTTCCCGTCATTATAAGCCTATTTGCCATATAAATTACACACGCCATTCTGTTTGTAAACAAATTAATATGAATATGTTTCGAGGGTCGGCGATTACAAGGACTACGGTCATCATTGTTTTGATGAAAATATTCGTTGTGTAATATTGTTATTGTTTGCGGCGTATTTGTGACAGCTTGTATAAACAAGATGTCACCGGTCACGACATGGTAGTGTACGACGTGACGTGTTTATATGTGTAACTATTTCTAATATTATAAGTTATTAATAGTATTCCGTGAATGATTGGCTATAGAGGCCGTGCTTAATTTAGCACTTATTTGGATCCGGAATGTTGTCATAGTTTTACAATTTTCAATAATGTTTAAAAAAAACATAAATGAGAATAGTTACTTTACAGGGGTATTATAAGGCGTTGCACAGACTCGGGTGCTCCTTGATGCTCGTTCATGTATCTCCACCAATGAAATAACGAGCCCATGACACTGATGGCCATATTAGTGTATTAGTGAGTCTTGCTAGAGCTTTACATCAGCTCTATTCGTATACGCACACTCTATCTCATTAAGAAATGGATTTCCAGGCATACGTCTCCGTAAACGTACATCGTAAGTACGATTGTAGAGTTACTAAACTACACTTATGATCGGTTTTTTATTAGTTAATGCCTCGTCTGAGCCTCGGGTGAGGCACTAATTATCAAAAAACCGATCAAAAGTACAGCAAAGCAAGTCTATTACTGTATTTATGGTGTTTGTTTACATTTCTCTCATGGGCGGAGATAATCTTGTTCAGGGAATATGTACCCTTATTCAGTGTAGTGTAATGTTTGTCCATTTTTGTAGGCAAATAACGGAATAATCAGTATTTGCCTACTTATGTTTATTCATATTATCCGTTTTTATTTCTCTAAATTGAATAAAGAATATTATATTTTCAGCTTGAAACCAATAATTTTTGTCATATTGATATATTTATACCCTGGGAAAAAAAAGTATTTTTAGCTGAAACACTGTTGGCCATAATATTTTTTTGATAATACGAAATATCCCCTTACATTATCAGTCAACTGAAAAAAATCCGTATTTTTCTCGGATAAGATTTTTGCCGCTTGTCAATATTGTCGAATCCAATAATTGTCAATAATATTATATTAAGAAAATATTTCCTCGTTTTTATGTTCTCTGATATACGGTTGAATGTTCTTTATAGCTAGTTATGAAACATATTAACACAAAGCGTTAATATCGAATAAAAGTGAGTCATAGATGTTTCTCAGAAAAGATCACCCCTCATTGAGTCATTGTGTTGGGCTGATCCCAAGTATGGGGATGTTTTCGGCTACCCTTCACACAATACCATCACACTATCCATTGTTATTTACTTCCTTTCTCATCCTCAATCGACTGGATTTTTCCACAAGTTTCTAAACTACTCAAGTCTAGACAGGATCAGTCTTAACGTCTATTCAGGGGGTTAATTTGTCTTTATATAAATACAATTATCTATATTTTTCGATGACCTTCTAGATATTCGTTATATTATTATCATTATAACATATGTTGTCTGAATGTGAACGGAAGGGGTTGGGGGTTTTTTGGTTGTGGCCGCAGGGGCTTCTTCTTTTCCGGTCCTACTGCTCGAGTTACCGGGTTCAATTCCAGCCCCTACATTTTTTATAATTTTTTATAATAAGCCATGGGGGATGATTAACTCGACTAAACTAGATAAATTACCACACTAATATTTGACGATACCATTATTTTATTTATACACCTAAAATGTGCCTATTTCATTATTTTTGGCCACCGACCAAAAAACTCGTTTATTATATATGTATGTAAAATATTTTAACATACGGTGTGAACTCTTTGTATTGAAATCCTGATTGACAGTTTATACTTTCATAAAAAAGTATTATGAATAAATATTTTCATAATGTCTCGTTTGTGAATTGTATACGGGTCACACCAAGTTATACGAGGGGATGAAATAAATAAATATGAATAATACACATCGAATGAATGTTGATCAACAAATATTTATATGATTACTAGCCGATTTTTTATCGTTTGGAAATTGATGATATTATATATTTTCATTTAAAGACGATTATTTTTCAATTATTAAAATGAAACATCATCATAAAAATAATGCAATTCAAAAAAAAAACTTGTGAATTGCTTTCTCATAATCAACGTCAATTAAACGGCTTAATCTGCAAACATGATAACTCCAGAATATCAAATTGTGTAGGAGCGATATTTAAGTGTTTAATTATCCTATAAATATAATATTTACTAGTATTTTTCAAACGTTTAACTGACAATCTAAGAGCGAACTTTACTCACACTGGATCTTCGTATATTTTCACCCGTTGACAGCTCGCAGCGAACGGATTTCGCGTTCTGTTTTGTCGGGCTTTGGGTCATTGATATACCATGTGCTTTAACAATTTAAAAATATGCATTTTTGCAAGAAAATCAAGGTTGTGTAATTGAAAATGGACAGTTAATTTAAAAATATATCGTTGTTATTTACATGTTTTCTTTACAGTGAGTTTGTTCGTTGTTTGTAGGGCTATGTTTTTAATAAATAAAATAAAATATTACTAGTTTTTTTTCGATAAAATAAAAAAAAGCATAATGTACACAGGTGTTAAAGAGTGCAATTAGTAATTAATGATTGCCCTTGCGGTTTAATTGATATGATTTTTGTTTATCCGGATTGAATATAGTACTGACCTGCATTCTCTCGCCTTGCGTGATGATTAAGGAGGTAAACTGTAGTTATTTACATATGGAGTGGTGATTGAATTAATTGTGCAACGATATGAACGAGTATATTGAAGATGTTATGGTGGTGGTAGTAGTACTTGTCGATTTCGCTCGCATAATTATCACTAGCGCCGTCCCTCTCGCTCAATGTATGAAAATATTACACGAGCAACAGGGACAGAAATATGTCGACACGTAAAAAGTTGAACTCTTGTGGACGATGTGAGCTCTTGGTCGTACCGTAATTCAGGGACTAACAACACTCTTTATGTACTTTTTTAATAAAATATACGAAAGAGGTTAAATCATTTAATCCAGTATATAACAGCATTTTTTTATAAATTATACTGATGTATTAATATTTTAATATGTGGCAATCAATACTTATAAAAGTTCTGTTCAACTTATAATCAATCCTTAATTTTCACATTGTCTTAAACATAAAATTGTATGACTTTTTTCATGCGTAGAAAATATACTAAAAGTTATAATGTTTATTTAATCCCTTTTTCTACTGATGAGGACTGCGGTATCGCCATAGCGTTCTGTAATGCTGATATTGCAGTCTGATTATTATAATATTTTATTTAAAATAAATAAATAAATCACGATGACATCGGTAACGGGCTATAAATTTAACTGTGAGTATTATTAGGATATATTTGTTCCAACCGCAAAAACACAGACAAAGATTATGATGGGTTTTGTTTTGTACCAACAAATTGGTGATATTCCGAATGTAATTTTTCGAACATGCTTGTATTTAGTACGAAGTAAAAAATGATAAAAAATTTCATTATTTATTTTGTTCTAATGATAATTTAGCTGTGAAGCTTCATTGACTAATAATGTCATTACGAGGTTCAGATTTTTTTCTAATATTTATATTCGCAATTCATTGGCGAATGAGAACATTTTTACAGATTGACAAATATATCCTTTTTTTTAAGTACTACTCACAACGATTTAAAATTGCGCACATATTACAACATATTTATTTGTTGATAATCTATGGACGAACAAAGCATATCGCATATGCATTTTGATAACTGTTCAAATATTATAAAGGTCGTGATTGCGAAAAACCCATAGATATAAACATATCGCATGAGTGGCTAAATGCGTGTTTAGTTCAAGTAGTCAAAAACATGAGTTACTTGGCAAACATTATAGTGTAAACATCTCTCTTCATATCTTCAGTTATATTTAAATTTACAGTTACAGTAAAATTGGTAAATGCATTGTTACTACATGTCATATGGACTCAAACATACACTCAAATACATCTAGCCTCACTTTTTACCAAACACTACTTCTTTAACATGTTTAAAATATTATTGCGTTTTAATCGCTTAAGTATTGTCACAGCCACACTCAGTAACCTGTTGAGTGACGGAGACACACTTATGTCTTTATTGAATAGGAGAGAAGAGTACAAAAATACACGGGCTTACACGAAATAGCACGAATTATTTATATATTATAAAATTGTATAATTCTATTGACGTTCTTGGATATCGACATAATTATATTGTTCTAGGCTCAGTTTTTACCAAAGACTACTTCTTTAAGATGTTTAAAATATTATTGGGTTTAATTGTTTATATGCACTGCGATATCTATGGAGAATCCTTTAAATTCGTTTTACCCCGTACAAATTTAAGTAAGTTTTTAGTAGATATATTGTTTATGTATGTGAATGTGTAATTTGTCACCCCTGGTACTCACACAGTGACGTGCACTAACACTAGCAGGTGTGTGTGTATACATGAACACAGCTGCCAGTATACAGGCACACACACACATAGGCAGTGTAGTTGTGCACGTATAGCGTTTACCAATACAAGTGCTAAGCGATCACGTAGCTCCGTCAGTCGAGAGTGTAGAGTGAAGCAGAGTGGTTGTGTATCGAGCTTTGTATAATGTGTAGTGTCGAGAGTGCGCTGTGAATCTTCAGCGGGTGTTAAGATGCCATTGCAAGAGCAGAGACATGCTGTAAGGGTGTGTAGTCCACCTGAAATGCTAACCACCCATTACAAGTACCACCAGCGGGAGTCGAACAGGCCACCCCAATGAGCCTGGCCGGCAACAGGTGCATCGAGCATGCCCCACGACTGTGATACCACTGAGCTGTGATCAGATCAAATATATTATATTTTCGAATAAATTGCTTGTTTACACGTGTTAGTTGTACGGTGTACAGTGTAGTGTTTGTTATTATGAAGGAAGACGAGTGCAGGCTTTGTGAGTTCTACTCGCAGAATAGGTGTCCCCATGTCGCCGATTTCAGTATCGCGGGTCTGATGAGGAGACCTGCTCCTCAAGCCGCTCATCCACCGCCACCCTTGCCGCCCCCGCATAACCTCTGGATGACCAACGACGCCCTCCTGCTCTCCGCCTACTTCTTCAAGCTAGGTACGACGATCCACCCACCCCTGCAAATGTCACGCCACCCTCTATCTCTCCACAATAAATTACATCCAAATTCAATGTGTACTTGCACTAAGCGACAGCCAATCTGATAAGATTTTACCATGTGATAAAATAACACAATGTTTTATCTTCAGCCAATGTGACTTACCCATATCAAAAAATATATTAACAGCCTTTAAATTTTTTTTATTGGTTTTCCAGGCCACACTTTAAAGCTTGAGATTCCTAGGCATGCGTCGCCGTAAACGTACTCCGTAAAACGGTAATAGAGTTGCTTTGTTGTACTTTTGATCGGTTTTTTGTTAATTATTGCCTCGGCCGAGGCTCAGACGAGGCATTAACTAATAAAAAACCGATCATAAGTGTAGCTAAGTGACTCTACTATCGTATTTACGGTGACTTATACCTGGAATTCCATTACTTTAGACCCCCAACCATTTTAAACGTACACTGTAAAGACGATAATAGGGCTATACCGTTTGTTTTGATTTTGTTGTGCCTCGCTCGAGGCTTAAATTTGACATTAAGCAACAAAAATCTACCAACAGTATAGCAAAACAACTCTGCTAACGTATACGTTTACGGCAACGTGCGCCTAGGAAACCCAAGCTTTACGTACATACTGCAAACTTGCTTTGTTTACTTGTGATCGATATGCAAGAAACAATTAATAGTCCGATCGGTCAAAATGTATTTGTTGCTGTAAAATATCCATTAATTTGAAATCGTTTTAATTCAATTACCTCTTGATCTGTTTAAATTTAACAAAATAATCTATTGGTAACATTCCAAATAAAGTAAGACTGTTTTCCACTTAATATATTTAGTTTTCGATGTATTTATTTGGAAACAATATAGATAACAAAAGTTTCTCTATAAAACTCGGCGATGACACGATTTTTACGACCTAACTGCATCCGTTAACCTATGCAAATACCTAATAAATAAATTGTTATTAATGAACAAATCAAAAACGCCAAACTGTATTTGAATTTGTTGTAGGATGTAGAATATACGAGAAGCTTGTATTAAGCCGCGCTCTTTCATTACAAAGTAACCCGCGCCTCTTTTGTAAACTCCTACGATGCTTCCATCAATTAATTATCTTTAGTATGCATTTCCTTTGATCATTGATAATTAGTTTACGTGGTCAGAATATTCAATAATTATATTTCCCACGGTAATTTGTCCATCGATTTGTATGAAATTTAGAGGTCGAGGTCATCACCGAGGACAAGCTGAAATCAAATGAACACAGTCTGTTGCTTCTCCCCATTTGCTCCTCTTCACCAATTTGAATTAGGACTGATTGAAAAAGTTTTCACAACAAACTAATTGAGTTTCGATTTGTACCAACACCGTTCTGGATTAAATGTAAATCGGGGGGAAATGTGTAGTTAGTTAGTCGGTGATAATCAATTGTGTTTATTTGTTCAGTGAAACTAGAATGAAATTTCCACTTTTTAAGAAGCAGAATTTTATTCCTTCCTTTTATATAAATATGGAGTCATTTATTTATTTTTTTAATTTACAAATCTTAATTTATTTAACATTTCGCAATACAAATTCTCAGTTTATGATCTATTTAACTATTACTGTTATGTACACAGGTTATAGATAGGTCGATAAGTGTTTACCTTACAATCCAGGATATCAGAATCACCTGGATTTGAACCTAGAACATAGTCACGCGTTTTTTCCCCTCTAAGCTATTACGTTGATAATTTAAATATTATATGGAATTATTTGTATCTTGATTTATATGTAGGTACATAATGTAAATTTGCGTTGTTCACTATGTACCTTTTTTAACATAGTTTATAACATAATATTTTACTTATAAATACGACGTCTAGTCATTTTTTCAAATTTCTACTTTAAGTACTTGATTAACACATTCAAACAAAATTATAATTCGAGACATTGGGTTTAAAGAACTTCAGCAAATGGAATAAGCATATTTTTCGACTTAATGAGGTTCTATTATTTTTTTGTTACTTATCTAATAATATTTTTTATCTCTATGCTGCACCTAGATTATCGTATTACAAATATACAACGTTTTGCTGGAGAATGTGATCTCCGGTTCTCTAGTTGACCTCAAATCAGTGAATTTGATTTGTTTAATCGTCTAGTTATATCTGTAAACAGCGTCTGGCTTCTGTAAATTTATCTATCTGTCTCTATTATTCGATAAAATTGGAGCCTATATTGGTAAATAATTCAATTCCAGAATTATTAATATAATTTATAAATTGCCCCGAAACTATAATAGTGTTTTTTCAGACGCAAATTTTTATATGATAAATTGCAGATCTAATCTAGAATATGTATTTACGACTCAAGTTTATAAACAGACTAATTTAGGGGCTCAGAATAAAAAGCTCCCAAATCCAATTTGAATTGAATCGATTAAAGCAGAAAAAGCTACATTTTATTTTATACTATCAAAATGGAAGATAATCAAGATATTTTTGTGATCAAATGTTATAACCTATTCCTTCATGACTACAATAATATTTAAAAATAAACTGGATCTGAGAGCTTTTGATTCTGATGCCTTCAATTGTTTGTTTGTCATTTGTATTTACACACGGCACATTCTTAATAAATATTAAAAATGCCTGTACAATATTAAAAAATTAGGAATGTGTAATATTCCCCTCACAATTTAATCATACATCATGTAAACATCTTTTGTGGAATTTTTGTGTCTACGAATTTCATTGCTTAAATTCTTATTTCGTATGTTGTTTGTTTCTGTAAATGAATTCTTGTAGGATGTTATTTGGTTATTGAATTTTGCGGTTTCGTTGTATTACAAACATGTAGTATTTGTGTAAATACACATGAGGGGTAAAATGGGGGGTGTTGATATCAATCAAATTAACCGAAACCTTTTGACACCACACAACCCCAATTATTTGTTTACTAACCGCGTTAACACACTATTAAAATATTATGAATGGAAGAGATGAAAATGATTTTAACCAATAAATATAATGTAACATAGGAGGATTTTAGAGATCTTTGTTCTTTAACTGTCTCAATATTTACATTACAATCCTGGAATTCAAAGTAAATCTGGATCAATACGATATATCGCGATTTTATTAATATTTTCTCCCAGTCGTAATTACCGATTAAAGCATTTTTTTCCTTGACCGGGATCTGAACCCATAACCACGGTATTTGTTACCACGCGTCTTATCCCTTGAGCTATTACGCTGGTTTAAGATTCATTTAAAAAATATTACACGTAATTAATAAGTCAAATAAAGATAATGGAAGCTTTAACTTTAATCAATTAATACAATACCGATTTTAATTACTTTAATTCGTGATTACGTCGGGATTAAAATGTCATTCAATCATCTTATTTTTAAAGAGTATGTATTAAATTCATCTTCTTAATCTTATATTGTCCAGGTGTAAGCAAAATTATTTTATATTTGTATCCGTGAAATATGTATACGTTGCGAATAATTATATAATATTTTGAAATTATAATTAAAAAGGCGATTGAATACAGTCAAATAATTTTAAGTCTCCTTGCACTGAAATAAGAAGAGTTTTTTTAAACAATAGCAAGATTTTATCACAATTGCGAATATATCTTCGTAAAATAATCTGTTGTAAAGATAAAATATGTTTCAAGTGAAGAACACGTGCGTAGATAAGGCGACTTAACAAACAACTTTCTCCTACCGAATTCGGAAAATTGTCAAATTAAATATCCCACATTTGCGCGATTCGCTGTTTTGAATTTCATTTATAAACATTATTTTTGACAATGCGAATAATGTATGTGTTTCGACATCCGTTATAAAAAACACTATCCGGTACGTAATCACACGGAGATGTGATATAACATCGAAATTAACTGGACGTTTTATAACTCGTGTTATAGTAAATGATAAATACTGTGTTTGATTTGTAGGAATATTTTTTTTATTAATGTTTTTTATTTTTCATTTTTACAGGTAAGCAACTGGTTTCCGATGTCCTTCCTCACGTACACGTTTAAGTAAGTCTATTGCGACATTTGCAGTTTAATCGTAAATTTAATTAATTACCATTTCGTTTCCTTTTTTATTATTTTGAATGAACAATGATTTTTTTTTCGTAAATCTGATTTTGAGGTCACGGTTGTCGCCATCGCGGACCTTGTAAATTTTATACAGTTGCGATTTTGGGGCCCTCATATTTTGCTATGTGTATTAAAAAGAATTTATCAATATTTATAATTTGATAATTTTTTAAAAAATATTTTTTTATGTTTGTAATGTAAATGCCAAACTTAAGACATGCTCATAGTTGAGCTAATTATCAACGATCGTGATTATTCACATCGCAAAAACTATGCTATCACCAATCATAGCTGTTTGTGGTATATTAATTTGGCTTTGTCTTTTTTTTTTTTGTCTTTCAAACATAACAAACAAACAAAGTTAAGTTAAGCACCTTTTATTTCTCGCTTTTTAATCTTTTTATTTACAAAATCGTGGACATAATTGGATCAAACATTTATTTTTGTTTATTTTTTCAGATTTCCCTTTTTATTACATATTTTATTTTGATAGGGGCTTAAATATTATGGAAATTAGTTAAAATATTGTTGATTTAATATGTAATGGAATTCTGCCTAGATTTAATAAATATTAGTATGTAAAAAGTAGTAAGTATGAAATATAAAAAATCCAATCGAGCCAAATATTTTTTTTAAAAGTTCTTAGCGTTTTTTCTTAATAATGAAGGATTCCCCACAGTAGCGTTTTGCGAATGATTAAAAAGCGTTTTATATTAATTGATTAAAGATATTTTTTTGTGATTTAAGGTAAACGTAATGTTTTGCACGGAGAAGCAGACGACCTTGTCGCTTGACCTCATCTAACATTTTAAACTGAATATAAAATTGTATATGATTATTTATACACACGGCAGAATGAATGGTCACCACACCCATCAGTATTATCATCGTTGACATTTTACAATATGACAAATCTATTGCGTTTTACCATATCTTTGTAACACCGCCATGTTTATCACATGTTTTTCTCGGAAACGGATTCGTGTCGCTTGAAATAGAATTGCAAAAATGTAATCTAAATAATGATTAGCCTACAAAAAACATTTATAAATTATCGAGGAAGAACCTTGCCTACCGAAACACATTGAATATTAATCGTCACAAGAATATTTTAACAGTTGTTTTATTTGAACCCTGTTATCTTTCAGAGGTAGCCAAGTCGGTCAAACGCCTAGTCGAGTCGAGGTTTAGTCACCTGTACAAATTTATCATTTCATGGTCACTTCTTAAGTTAAAAATAAATCATTTCAGTGCTCATAACTCTGACTCTCAACAATTAACTATAACTTTGGTATAATTTCATATATATATAATAGCTTTTCTTTAATGTTGAACTTGAATGAAAATTCTCATTACATGCAATATACATTTTTACCATGTAACTATTATTTTTCTCTTTTTATTTTTTGTTGTTTTATTTATTTTTTATTTTTTACTAAAATCTAAGCGTTTTATCACAAAAACATGATTATATTTTTTATTCAATCATTTAGTATTTTTTATTATTAATAATAAAATAAACCACTATCTCCAAATTCAGCGTCTAAATGCTATTCGTGGTAAATTTTAATGAAAAATTGATTAAAGTTTGACTAGTTTACTACATTAAAATAAACAGTTTCAATTATCTCCACCAATGAGAGAAGGAGCGCTTGTCATTGATTGGCGTTCGTTTTTGTTTAGAATTCTCTCATTGGCGGTGATACTAGAAGCACAGGCAGCATAGTGTGTGCCGCCGCTTAGAGTCATAAACTTTAAATCGAGTTAAAACCAAACAGTAGTAAAGTGAAATGAAGGCCGCAATTCCATTTCCCACTGCCGTTCCTATTACGCGGCGGTGGCATATTTTTTTAATTCTCTGAGATTACTTTGCGCAAATCATTTTGAAGTTAACTGACATTAACACTGCCCAATTATAAAGCGCGGTTAGCATAGATATAAACATTAGATATCGCATTGCATATAAGCAGTTCGTGTAATTTTGTTTATCCCTTGTATTGTTGCACTCTTCTCTCCTATTCGATAAAGGCATAAGTGTGTCTCCCTCACTCAACACATTTATAGTGACCACTGAGAGTGGTTGTGACAATACTTCATAATATTTTAAACATGTTAAAGAAGTAGTGTTTGGTAAAAAGTGAGGCTAGATGTATTTGAGTGTATGTTTGAGTCCATATGACATGTAGTAACAATGCATTTACCCATTTTACTGTGAAATATAACTGAAGATATGAAGAAACATGTTTACACATGTTTTGGCCACTTGAACTAAACACGCATTTAGCTACTCATGCGATATCTTATGTTTTTATCTATGAATTCTATTTAAATTCTCGGATATGTTTACATTAATTATCACACTTTTTTATTGGAGAAATTATAATGTTGAATGTGAGAATTTAATTGGAATGAAACAATTTACCAATTAAATACAAATATAAGCACATTACTGCCCCCAATTATTCGAGCTTTTTACGACAGGGAGATCGGGAAGAAAATTATTAAAAATGTTTGCCAGCTAACTCATGTTTTTGGCCACTTGAACTAACCATGCATTTAGCCACTCATGTGCTATCTCATGTTTATATCTATAGCGGATAGCTTCTACTCTACTATAAAAATATAACGTGGTATACTTAATCATCAAAATAGGACAAATGCGGGTTTATGAAATGATATATGTGATATGTAGTTGTTTGATTTAGAACGGGTGGTAGAGTAATGGTTACCGTTAGTTGGTTGGTGGTTGTGGTGTTAATTGTCGAGAGAGTACAGAACAGCACAACGGTCACACAATATCTGGAGCGTTGCGAACTAACACTACAACTTTATCAAATACTAAAGGAAATTTCATCAAAAAATAATTAAAATGTATCAAAAGACCAGTAAGTAACATTTATTAATGTCGATTTTAAAGCAAACATACGGTTGCCATCAATGTTACGGTACGTTGCGACACTTTTCATAAACCCTCATTATCCGCGGGATCTTAGTTTTTTAGTGTTATTATATGTATGAACAT
This sequence comes from Agraylea sexmaculata, assembly GCA_022606485.1. NCBI lineage: Eukaryota > Metazoa > Arthropoda > Insecta > Trichoptera > Hydroptilidae > Agraylea > Agraylea sexmaculata. Next base: position 17,251 of record JAGTTH010006126.1, on the reverse strand, counting down.
AGTCTATATTTAATGGCTTGTTCCAGGAATGTATAGAGTGCTTGTAAACAAAGAGCACGTACGTTTTTAGGGCGAGAATGCATTTTATTAATCGAAATAGTTTTTACCGATAAAATACATTCCTGCCCCAAAAACAGACGTGCTTCTTGTTTACAAGCACATCACATATTCTTGGAACAAATCATATATTCCGATTGGAAATTCCTTATTTTACATACTTTAGGTAGTGGTGGGATAATTATGGTTAATTCTTAAACTGAACACCCTATATCTATGGGCTGTTGGACACTTATTGTATGTCACAAATTGAATTAATGATGCAGATCCATACAATAGTACTGTATACATATTATAGGTACCAACAAAAAGGTACAAGTAATTAAGTATTTTATAGAAATCTCGAAGCCATAATATTGTAAACTTTCAAATATTATTCTCTCCAAACGTCTAAACCAGCGGCACTTAACCTTTTCATACCTACTGTCCACCTAAGCATTTATATTTGTAGATTTTTTATGCTTACCAAAATGTGGCACTTATTTTTATGAAATGTAGCAAACGTAGCATTTATATTCCAAAAAGTATCATTATTTTGTGGCACTTAAAACTACTAAAAATTCTTATTAAAAACTATATAATTTATATTGTTGGCCAAAGATTCTATTTACATACTAAAATAAAATAAGCACCGATGTTATGCCATCACCGTTTTCTTCCTTTTCTTTGATAAGTTCTTTCATTGTTTTAATCAATAAAGTCCAAATCTAGTTGAATGTAGAAAATAAAAAATGCGGTTTTTGATATTTTATAAAAAATGTAGGAATTTTTTGCCAAAAGTGACAAAAAGTGGCATTTATTCAAATATCGGCAGAAAGTAGCATTATTGCATCTGGGGGTCTCTGATAACTTTCCGACGTTGTACCAAAGCCCTAATTCTAACTATCTAACCCGTTAATTAAGAAAAGTTCTTATGTATTTTAGACAATGTTGTTTTATGGTGGTTTATTTATAAAAATGATATCTTCAGGCATTTCATCCGAATGACATGCTTAAAATTGCACAAATAATTTCTACTTAATAAGGGTAATTATTGAGTTAATACGTCGTGTGTTAGTGAGATGACGGGCAGGTTTCTTGTGTGTATTAGGAATAAATAGTTGTAATTCCTCATGGACTTGGTCCTAATTGTTTTAGTGGGTGTTCCCAGCAGGTCTCGAGCGTCACGGTCACTTGCCTCGAACCTCTTTCCCACGATTCCTTCCTTCAACAGAACCTACCTCACCCGACACTGTCCTTGTATTATTATTACATTTTAAATAAAGTGTCGTTCTAATATGTGTTTATAAATTATTAATTACTCTGCTTATAATATAGTCTCAATACGTCCTTGCCACATAGCAGCACTACGCACTCAGGCAGAGAGAGTGGCAACTCTGACATGGAATACCTTGGATGCTAAACCAACCTAAAGAAATACAACCACACTTACTAGGGTTACCAATATTTAAATAACAATGAAACCTCGATATACGTACATGTTGTGTGAATTCAAGACGCCACAATGACACCAGTTATAAAAAAAAAAACATTCTTAAAGAAACTAACAAAATACTCAGCTTTAAAGAAAGAATGAGTAGTAATCCGGATATTACTGTTAAAACTTCGGAGAGCCATGGCTTCAATATTCTGAATGCGAAGTCTGTCGTCATTCAAACCATACAACGTGTTTATAATTGAAGTTAAAATATTTGAAGCATTTTTAAAATAATTTGTTGACATATAAAATAAGACTCCAAATGCTAGTTTTTCTTATTGCATTGAGAGGCTGTCTCACACAAACTGATTTCCAGTTTTGCTGTAAATATTTCGGCGGGCCGTGGCTCCAAAATTATTTTTAAATCAATCAATTAAAAATCTATTGGATTGGGTTGTTATAAATTATTGCTATATCGCACAAGCCTTTAAAATATTTTAACTTCAATTAGATTAACAATTTGTATAATAATCTATCATTGTTTTTAAAAGAAACATTAATTTGGGTCGTTTAAAAGTATTTTTCCGTAATGCCATTGCACAAAATATTTTATCTTTGATGTTTTATAAGAGAATCAAACAATGTAAAAAAGAGCGTATGTTATACCTACTTTTGTCATTTTTCCTATTCTGATCTGGAACGGATTAAAGATATACATCGACTTATTACTGTTTATTTATTACTGGGGCTTTTCACATAATTTATTTGATTATAGAAAGCATGCTTTATTTATTTAATAATAATTATTAATATAATTAATATGAAGAGTGATATATGCACCCTGCTAAAGGCACAGTGGCACTTGACAGGCGGCTCTCCTTGCAACAACCATACAGAAAACAACACCAACACTTGCTTTGCGATATATATATATATATATATATATATATATATATATATATATATATATATATATAATGTGTATATATATATATATGTATATATATGTATACATTTGATTTGATACAAAACAACACCAACACTTGCTTTGCGATATATATATATATATATATATATATATATATATGTATATATATATGTATATGTAATATATATATATATGTATATATATATATATATATATATATATATATATATATATATATATATATATATATATATATATAAACACTAAACTAATACCACATCAGTATACATTTGATCATGTTTTAAATAAAATAAGCCATTTACACCAGTTTAACATACACTAGATCAAAGTGGCTCGTGTAATCTCAGGCGCCAGTATATTATTTCTTAGCGATTTTTTTTTAAATTTGAAAATCGGTTATTTATACTTAAAGCCGACTTTTAATCGATTCATTCACCGCTGACGATTATTTTGTGTTTTGCCACTCGCCGGCCATTCTCTTTGATCTTATTAGAAGAGATTGATTTCTTTATAATACACAAAATCTCTGTATAACTAATACTCTCATGTGACAAACAAACGACATTTGTAGCACGATAAAACCCTTATAATACCAGCGTAATAGCTCATATACAAATACTGTGGTCATGGGTTCAAAACCCGGTCAAGTCAAAAATAAATAAATTGATTTGATCGGTTATTAGGACTGGGAGCTCGGGAATAATATTAATAAAAATGTCGATCGATTGTCTTGATCTAGGTTTACTCTGATTTCCTGGCAGCCGCTCTGTCGGTGACCTGTGTAACTAGTGATAGTTAAGATCACTGACAGACAATTAATTAACACGTTGTTAAAAAAAACCCTCTCAATAAATCTTCTCGCGGCGTAAATAAAATAAAATAATAGCATCCTTCATTTGTTATTTAAATATATATTTACCCTTACAAGACACTCAAACTGTGTACACTTTGTATTTTATTTTTATTGTATATCAACTCAACAAATATATTGATTATTAATCGCTTGTTTTAGTCAGGATATCGAACAATGTGGTATAAATGCTTGAGTATGTGAGAGTGTAGAAAGTGAGGTCAACTGGCCATTGCTGTTCTGTTCCACCGTCTTTATTTCGACTAACCTACTTTTCGCTCTGATTCAATAAGTTTCTGTATTAAAAGTGACCGATAAAAAGTGAAAAAAAAATCCTTGAAAGTGTTTCCGATAGAACCCTGTTGTAATGAGTTTTTTATTTGTTAATTTTTGGAATATTATTTAATTAAAATAACCCAACACAACAGACATAACCCAAGCGATAGTAGACCTAGTTATATAAATTTGCCAGAAATATTAGTAAAACCAGAAAATTAGTAAAAAGTGTGTAAAGGTTCTATGTTACAAAAAGAGAGTTTTTAGATTTTTTAAATAATATTTCGCTGCGTTTTTTTACAATTATTATTTAATTTAAATAACAATATAACTTAACAAGTTTAAGAAGTAATATTGCAATTGCATGAAAAAAATGTTATAAAGCACCTTCATCCTTTGTGTCTTCAATTCGACTAAATTCCGCAAATTTATGAAATTCATATGGATTACTTAAAATTATTTGACTATGGCAACGAAATGCGCGTTTTCGGGCTGTAAAAATTATTTTGCAGTTAATAACAATATTATTAATATATTTACAAAGTATGTATGAATGAAATCTACTCGTTTAAAACATAGATTTTTTTTTCATGAAAGCGTACTAAAACTGAGATTTTTTTATTATATCTTTAGTCTAAAATTAACAATAGCATCAATAAACACGGCACAATGCAGCGTAGTGTGACTGACTACAGATTGCGGTTAACTCTCGTAATCTTGTGCTACAAATAGTATATAACAACATTGTTGTCCCATATTGTAAATATCAATGAATTACTAAAATACAGATATAACTTTATCACTTCAATCATCTTTGTACTTGAATTACCGTATTTACTGTACAATGATGGTCTGCAGTCTAGGGAAGATGAGATAATCCGATTAGAACAATATATATTATTATGTAAATGGTAACCATTCGACTAATACTACAATCAAACTACTAATTGTATATTATTTTCAAATATTTATTATTTGTTCTTTGTGAATAACACTAAAATGAATGTTACTAGTCGTCCTCAATATAATTATTTGGTGGAAAAATAGCCAATCTCACAAAGACAGAGAAAGAACCAAAATTTTCCAGACAGACTAAAAATATCATTATCTTGATATGCGTGCTTTGTTGAATGTTTTTAAAAATTATATTTACGTAACCGATAACATAAGATTGAATATTTTTTTTTGACATTTGCTGCTTTTCCACCAAGATTTTCAATAAGTATAGACTTTTTATGTCAATGAGTGGTAAAGTAATTGATAATTCTTTGTTTCTTATATTTGATAAGTACCTAAATTTCAAATTTTATAAACGGCTGTAATTTATCCCACAATTAATCTCTAATATATTATCATACGACATTTCAATTAATAAAAATCCCAAGTTTTTTTACAAATTTCATCCTCAATACTTAGGTTAGCCTAGTCGTGGAAGTTTGTTAGTGTGGAAACAAATAAAAACCCATTTATAAATATGAAGTTTAATAAATAAACTCCACATTAACAAAAATAATTACAAAATATAATGTTTAAAACTACATAAATAATAGTTTGTAAACTACATAAATAACTTACGTTTCCTCGGGTGTTAAATAAATAGCGATCATTCTTCTGGATAAGACGCGTGGCTAAAAATATTGGCTGTGATCATTGGTTCAAATCCCGCTCGTGTCAAACATTTTTATATTGATTTGATCGGTTATTAAGAACGGGAAATTGGGAATAATATTGATAAAATCCCAATAGATCGTCTAGATCCAGGTTTACTCTGATTTCCTGGATCGTAAAATAAATACTGAAGCAATTATTATGTCGGGCAGAGCCGCTCTGTCGATGACCTGTGTAACTATTAATAGTTAAAATCACCGACAGACAATTAACACGTTGTTGTGTATACAAAACCCTCTCAAAAAAGCTCCATCAGAGATGTATGTTCTCTATTACTGGTTATTTATTACTACTGAGAGATGGAGAATAATATTAATAAAATCCAGATCGATCGTCTTGATCCAGGTTTACTCTGATTTCAATGCAATAAAGTTGGGTGAGGAAAATATTTTTTACTGTGCGATGGGTTATTAACATAAAAATATATCTAAAAAATCAGTTAAATATGCAGTTTAACTTTTAACCAGCACAATAGCTCAAGGTATAAGACGCGTGGCTACAAATACTCTAGTCATGGGTTCAAATCCCGCTCAAGTCAATTTTTTTTTATTTGTTTGGTTATTAAGACTGGGAGATGGGGAGTAATATTAATAAAATCCAAATCGATCGTCTTGATCCAGGATTACTCTGATTTCCTATATTGTAAGATAAATACTGATTATTAAGTCGGTGACCTGTGTAACTAGTAATAGTTAAGATCACCGACAGGTAATTAATTAACACGTTGCTGTGTATAAAAAGCTCCTCGGGGCGTAAACAAATAAATGTATTAGTGCATCTTTGGTCACTACAATACACCAATACACTCACAAACTTCTGCATAACTATAGATTATAAATGATTGATTATTGTAATTAAGTTGTATTATGATGATGTTTTGTTTAATGAAGGTATATGGAATAGTTTTAGTTGTGTTGTGATTAGGTAGGTTGTGTTGGAGATAGGTTAGTGCCGCTTTCACCATACTCCAGAACAAGTTTTGATACAGACAGCTTCTCGCTCTTTGCTTACACTACTACACCTCTACACTACTATACTTGTAACTGGCCTGCACAACTAACACTCAATCTGCTTACCGCACTAATATGCTTAAATACCATCCTCGTAATGCCCGGTTCCTGCCTTTGCCTCTCCAGGTGCACTTTAATACATTTCCATCATCGCTAGCCTGGAAAATTAACATTTGTCTATCAAATACACGAGCTACCTTAAGATGTCAGACGAGTTCTATAAACTAATTAACAGTTTAAGCTAACAAAAGAGGAAAATGCCATGTTTTATTAAATTTATAATCTTTTAAAACTGCTACTCTCCATTGAGTCCACATTAGATTTATCCACAGATTACATTTTTATTTTATAAATTTTATCCACAACCGTTCGTTCATTCAGCAATCGATACGGTTATATACACAAATCGGATTTAATCAATCGTCTCCTTACTTTTTGGAGCCGCCTTGTGGCCCAGTGGTTAGTGTAACGGATTCGTGAGTGAAGACTCCCGGGTTCGATTCACGGCACCGGAGTCACTTGGTAGATCTAGCTTAGCAAACTAGATCTTAAGTACTCATTGCTGTGTGGTGGCCTGGGAAACCATCTCTACTATATTCTCCCGTAAAGGCCAAGGTGGCCTGGCCAACCCCTTATAAAGGGACTCCCGTCAATAGGGAAGGCGTCACGATATGTCTCCTTATTTTAACGTAAAATATATCCTCATTATATAAAATATGCGCAATATTTGATTATGGGAATGTGCGATTTATCCCCAAAATCAAATCCCAACCATTATATATCTAATAAGCGTTTACTGTTACTAATATTTATAGAGAAACTTTAGATATGTTCATACAAAAGTTAATTTACAAATGACCGTAATTGGAACAACCACAACACTTTGATACTTTTTTATCATTTAATGTTATTTAAAGGTAAAAATATTTATATACTCTGTGCACCTGAGTCTAATTCTTTGTTTTGTTTAGTTAAATGTTTTAAAGTAAAAAAAAATATATTTTCGAACAATATAAAAGCCAAATTATTATATATACAGAAATTTTAATGTTTTAACTTAATATCAAATTATGATACGACTTGGGGCGAGTTCGATTGGGAATATTACTATTTATTAGGATCTCAATTTCATAGAAGTTTACTGTGATTTCCTGGATGGTGGATACTGAAGCGATAATTAATATTTTTACAAATGTTATAATCGACACTCTCTTTATTGTCTTATATTTGTTGAGAAAATTTTAGAAAAGTAACTTACCGCAATCTTCTGTGAGTGATAATATCATACAATATTATCATATGTAGTACAATCTGTTTTATTGTCAACACAATATTGATTGTATTTGTTGACAATAAAAGATTTATTTAATCTACTTATCGTGTTTTTAAGAAGATCTGTGCAGTTGAATATTATAGTATCGTTTGCTCGTTCTTGTCCAAGCTTTATAAATTACATCCCTTCTTACTGTTTGGCGTTGCCACCCCATAATACACCCACCACCCACAATAATACACTCGGCATTGTCATATTGTGGTGGATGAAATCCTCACCTCTACACAAATAGGATTCTCTATTATTTCCCACCGTCTCCGATTTTCTTCACCACCTGTTGATATTAATACTCAAAACACAAATAATCCTACCAAACACATGCGTGTGCTTTATCACTATTATTACACTGTAATTTAGTTGTTGAAATTGTTGAACTTGAATAAATGGAGTCGTGGTATAAATACAGAGCCATAGCTAAACACGACGTACTTGTATAATGTGATACTATTAGTCATTGGTCTGTGGCTTAATGGATTCCTCGACACGGAGGAAATCGTTTCAATCCCATTTTGTCTCACGTGACAACCACTTTTTGTATACGGGATAGGTACTCTACAATACTAATGTTTTACGCACAAAACGTGATTCAATATGGAGTCTCCCGTTTTAAATGATCAAGAGTATTTAATTTCATTGTAAGAGTGCGGCGTTGTTAGTTACATATTTAAAGCCCACACATGGTTCAATATACAAGTACACTGAACTTGTGGCCGTGTTCTCTTTGTCTTCTTCTTGGATAAATTAAACGAATCCGCCTCCTCTGTCAATGAAACATCTATTCATTATTTGTGCCTCGGGCATAGGAAATCAATTCTTTGTTTATCTTATACAATCGCTTATCAATTATATGTTTCTGGCGCCGTTCTTCGGCTTGTTTGCGATATACCCACAGTATATTTTGAAAATAAATTAATATTATATAAATAAACACGTAAGAAAAATACAAGATCCACTCTAAATCATTACGGTATATTTAAAAAAAAAACAATTAAGCACTTTTGACTGGCTCAGCTTATATTTTTATCTGGTGGGATTCCCCGGTTATAGAGATAATGGGTAAAGAGTAAATCACCACTATTGGAGATTCCTATATTCAATTATTAAACATTTGTAAAATGTAAATATTTACATTTTTTAAACATGAATTCAAACAAACGTCCCGAGGGGCTTTTACTAGATGCTGTTATTTTGTTAGATTTATGTGTATTTAACCCCTTTGGCTATGTGCTTAACTATTCCATATATTTGTAGCTAAGCGCTTATTTTTTTTAACTTCGTCAAGTATTCAGGCCCGATTTTTTCATGTATAGTAAATAACAGCCTCAATATTATTCTGTAACTTATTATACTTATGATAGGTGTACTAATTACGTCATTTAGTTATATATAGTTATTACCAAACCTCGGCAAAGAGGGTTAAAAAACAGGGTTTCAGTTACTCAAAAATTGTAGAGCAGGTTACAATTTAATTATATTGCTTTATTATTTGTCAAAATGTATTATTCTATTTGAATTTTCGGATATTAACAGAACAATCATCAACATACACATTAATCAACTAAAATTACTATGTATTTTTGACATTTGCATTCAAATTTATAGTTTGTCCCGTGAATACGATAATTGATGCAGGAAAGGTTGAAATAAAATAATACAATAATCAAATAATCACGCAATATTATATAGGTAATCGTTGCAAAGCTCGAATACGCCAAAACACTTCATTACATATATGTGTTAATAATCAAACACTATACGGTTAACATTTTAATTGATGGGATTTCTGGCAGCCCAAACAATCGTCGATAGTTAATTTAATTTGAAGGCGCAGGTTCGAGTCCTGCATGAGTTGATTGGTGTATCTTGGAAATTCATTTTATCAGGATTACCTTGTTTTAATACACTTTGATATTATAATGTTTGTGAATATCCACCTCAAGTTGATTGGGTTCACGTAATATGTACTGGGAAATGTAAGTGATTTGTAAACATTGTCGAGTGCGAAACAAAGTAATAGATTCGTGGTGGTTTATGAAGGCTTGCACTGTACGGTATTGGATAGATGTTTGCATACACAAACTGGAAGGTAATGTTACCTGTATTTTAGTACATATGTATATCTAGCATAAGTGTTAGTATGGTTGTTGTTGGATTTAATGAATCAGGTCATGGCTGGCCATCGCAAATAGGTCAAGGAATATAACACCGCCCATGCCAATATCACTGCCTCTTTACACTGTCTCACATTATAACTATTCATTATTCATTATTAACACGTTCAATTTTTATCATATATACTGTTTTAGCTACATAGTAATAAACATACGTCTATGGGTTAGTATAAAATACAAATTTGATTTAACCCTTTGTACTTGTATTTTCTGCCCATACGTCAAATTTTGAATCGACAATTTTATTCATAATCATTGAATACCTATTTGAGATATTCACTTAATTGAGTCATCGTTCATTTACAAAGATGATAATGTATGATATTTATTTAAAAAAATATATTTTTTCAAGGTGTGTGTTTTATAAGTATTTTTCAACCTAAAAAGGTTTAGTAACCTGTAAAGGTTTAGTAGAAAAATATATTGAGTTTTAAATAATACGAATTCCCTGTACTTTTAAGACTTTATGGAACTGAGCCATATATTCAATATACATATAATTATACAATTGATAAAATATGTATAATAAAAATATTTTCAATTTTACATTTTTTTTTTTTTTTTTTTTTTTTTTTTTTTTTTTTTTTTATTTATATTTTTGAGTACCCTGTCTAGAGACATCTTACTCGTCGTCTGTTGTCACATTGTCTTGAGGGTTGGTTGTCCAGTGACGACTCAATCCCGGCGTTGTGTTTAGGTTATAAGTGTTCAAGTGTTCATACTTGTTTTATCAAGTAAACACCATTGTCAGTCCTTGAATCTTGCTGGCAAGTCAAGTTGTCTGTATTTTTGTAGACGTCTTGCGTAGTCTACGGTCAATAAGTCCCTCGCTAGTACGTTCGGGTGACTTTTTAATCTACTTTGGTACGTTTCGCTGAATTTTTTCAACTCTTCGCGTACTGTCATTGTTTTAGAGTCCTGTAATAGGACCCAGTTGGGTACATACCATGGAGCATTTAAAATTGCTCTCAGGGTCTTGTTTTGTAACCTGTCGATACTGCTGATATGAGTATCCTTAGCTGTCCCCCACAGTTGACATCCATATGTCCAAATGGGTTTAATTATTGCTCTATACAGCAATAGCTTGTTTGTAAGTGTGAGTTGGGAATGTCTGCCAATCAACCAGTACATTTGTCTTTTTTTATGTTCCATTTGAAGTCTCTTTGTCTTAATGTGTTTTTGCCATGTTAGGCTTCTGTCAAGGTGTATACCGAGGTATTTAGCCGAGTCTTCTTGTGGAATATTTTTCCCACCAATTTTCACTGGTGGACATGTCTGTTTTTTGTTTGTGAATGTCACGTGTGTCGATTTGGTTTGATTTACTTTAATTCTCCATACTTCAAGCCATTTCTGTATTGCGTCAAGGTGTTTCTGGAGGAATTGTGAGGCAGCTGTTGGATCTTTGTCCGAAGCGAGTATGACGGTATCGTCAGCGTATGTAGCCAGTGTTGTGTTGTCGGTTTTTGGGAGATCGTTTGTATATATTAGATACAGTACAGGACCTAGTACACTCCCTACAATTTTACATAATCTTAGATTAACAAACTCTTAAATCAATATCAAAGAATAATTTTCCTTAAAATTTATTTAACAGAATATAAATATTATCCTGTTGATTTATCTAATCACGAAACCGATATAAATATATTTACATATTTTTTGCTGATTTATATCTAAATATCCTGTGTGTATTTAAAATTCTGATGATATGCATATTTATTGTTTATCTTATTTTTATTGATAATAATTATTTTTCAATTAGGTATGGTTTTATTAATACTATACCTATACAATAAAATAATACTGTCAAATTCATATATAAAATCTATATAACAATATTATTTTAAATGGGTTAGGTTTATTTTAAATGGGTTAGTTTATTTTAAAAAGCGCTTTAGGTAATAAACCGTGCGTTTTTTTTTATTGTTTAAAACCCGATGCGATCACTTTTCATGATATTTAATATTCGGATATGTTATAATTTAGAAGTTGAAGAGTGCTTATTTAACATGGTTGTTCTTTTTTGTTACAGGTGAGTGGTCAAAATGAATGGTGTATGCAGGCCAGGTGAGATAGGCGCCAGGTGTATGTACACACATATATTCATTGACACATGGCCGAAGGATTCAATTCACAAAGTTTTTATATTTTATATGTAAATTATAATTGCTAGCCGATTTATCGCCTTTTAAACCATGGGGGGCACACCGTACAATTGAATCCTGTTTTAATTACACCCGATGGCGCCTCCTAATGAAATATTACTAGGGGGACTCATCGACAACTAGTAACACGTACTATGAATTTTAATATCTCATCGAGTAATTGCTCAATCTTTCAAAATAATATTTTCAATTAGCAAACCTAACGATCCTTCAATTTATTAATTGAAATATTATGCTACTTTTCAATTTGCAGAAAATCAACTTAATATTATTTTCAACTTTATCGCAACGTCGATATAAATATAAGTTATGAGACTTCAATGGTTGAGGATAAAATTATCCGAAATAGGACTTTTTATTTCTTATGTTTGTGGAGCAGATGTCAAACTTTAGGCTCACATGATTAGAAATACCATAACACAATACGATATTATATCATTGCATAATTTAATAGATCAATCTGTAGAGCAAATTTCTATTTATCTATCTATACAATTTCTAACACATGCGAAGCTGAATTAACTGCGATATGATTAATCTAGGTCATTGGAAAGTTATCTATAGTTCGGGCCTGTCTAAAGTCGGACTTTTGCTCTACAAATCTAAGAAACAATGAGTATTTGCTTTATATCGAGAATTTTATTTATTTATATACGCCCGGGGGGCTTTTTGAGATTTTTTTTACAGATAATTTTGGTTTTTTAGACACAACTTCTTCGTTAGTTATCTGTCGGTAATCTTAACTATTACTATTTACACAGGTCACCGACTTAATAATCAGTATTTACCTTACAATACAGGGAATCAGAGTAAACCTGGATAAAGACGATCAATCGCGATTTTATTAATATTACTCCCAGTTGTAATGACCGATCACAACACTTTTTTTTTACTTAAGCGGGATTTGAACCCATAACCACAGTATTTTTAGCCACGCGTCTTATACAGAAGATTTGTAGCTACAAGCCTTATTATAATCGAGTTGGGTTTATAAATTCAATATTCATATTTATTAATAATTAATTGATTTTGAAATTTAAATATATTCTAATGAAATTAATCATCTTCATTGATATTGTTTTATTGACAGTAATCGTGTGTCGGAATTACTGATTGTGAAGTTCTACTCAGAAAAGCAGATGCGACGAGATATAAAATGTCGGATTCGATTATCCCAGTGTTTATATGATGCTTGTATAAATTTTTTATGTTTTTCTTATACACGACGCGATGGTCACAATTCTTCGAAGCAGTGTTTTACGACATACTAAAGAGTTCTCTGAGGGCATGTATTTTCCAACCCTCTTATTCAGGTGGCTTGACGTCACCACTTCCACCCCTCTTACAGGAAATTGTAGTCATCCCATAATCACTGAACCGTCGGCTATTTTCAATCACCACTTTCCTATACATTCATCTGAAATAACCAAAATCAAACATTTCATACTACATATTTTGATTCCTCATTAAATTAAGAAAACTCTAAACTGTTGACAATTTATTTCACTATTACAATTACACAAAATCACCGATAGGGTGGCTCTGCTTAATTTAATAATCGGCTCAGTATTCATCGTTCAATCCAATAAATCTTAATAGGATTTACTGATATTTGTTTAATTTATATTAGGTTTTTAACCCACTATGCTGATCTTTAAAAAAATAGTACGTAAATTTTTTTTTATTAATTCATTTAGAAGCCAAATGTAAAACCGTCGTTACTTAATTCAGTTATTATATTCATAAAATAATAATTCAAGGGTTGTTAATAAGTAATAAGGGCGGATTACGCAATATGCCCTTTTTCACAACAATAATCTCCAAACTCTCCATCGATCTGTGTAAAAAAAACCTGATATGAGCATTTACTTAATAATAACAATAAATACTTCATCTTATATGATTGATATTTAAGAAATGACAATTTCCGTATATATATTTCATCGAACCTCTCAATTATATCGAGGCATATCCTCAATCAAGTACGTATAGTATTATGAGGTTAGATTATTTTTTAAATGAAATGTACAAATATGTTTATTTTATCTATAAAAAATAACTAAGGGCTTGGGTGGAATAAGGGCGGATAGCGCAATACGTCCCTTTTCACTACAATTACTTTTGTAAATAATTTAAAAATTCTCTATCAATCTATGTAAAGAAAAACTTATTGATATCCTGTTATCAAAGACAACACGGTTTCAAATCCCGTTCAAGTATAAAAAAAAGGATTTAATCGGTTATTGCGACTTAGAGATCGGGAATAATATTCGTAAAATCCTGATCGATCGTCTTGATCCAGGTTTATTCTAATTTCCTGTATTATAAACATTATTAAGCTTCTTGGGGCATCAAAATAAATTAAAAAAAATAATGTGTACATTATATAAATTCTAAACCTATCTATTCATTCATTTTGTAGATACGTTGTTATGTCACTGGCTAAATATTTTTAATGAATTGATCTCAATGTGAAGTTACACAGACAGTGTTAGGCTAGTGTGTTCATACTAATATTTTTGACACTCTGAATGTGATTGAAGTGTCTTTATGTGTGAATGGGATAGAATTGTCGTTTCTATAAGCCAGCTATATAATAAATCCATAATCCCGACCCCCATCTGTCAGGGAGGTCGATCCATTGTCTCCTCTCAGTGTACAAGTAGTTTATCGGTAATAATACCAATCTCCACTGACAGTACCTACACAGCATTGACCCTATAGGATATTTTGAAAGTCATAGGAATATTTAGTATAATAAAGACAAGGCCGACGAGCACTCCTTACAAGGACCAGCCGAGGAGTACTACTAGTAGCATCTTCACCAGCCAGCCTTCTTTGTCAGCCAGTCCTCGGATCTTTTCAACTGATCTCTTCGGTTTCCCACACTCCGCAACCGGACCACATTCTTTTAAATTCACAATATCGATATCCTTATTTATATTTCTAATTTGTACTGCTAAAATGCACTAAGTCATATTTTGAGTTAGGGTTGCATTTGTATTTTTTTTATTACTTTATCTACTGCCAAAACGCATCTAGTCGTATCATCAATATTTCGGGAGAAAAAAGTTAACTAATTCAAAATAATATTTTTAGTTTCTGTTAGTTAAAATAGAGGTATTTTTTATAATTGTGGAAAGATAAAAGAAGTCACTTATACCACATTGTAAATTATTCAAATATATACCATAAATTTATAGTTCTGCTAAGACTGTGCCTTTTTTTCACTAATTCGTCATTATCTCAAAACTATGAAATATGACTGCATTTTGGCAGTATACCCTCGATTTGTTTTAATCTTGTATAAGATTTTTAGAAATATCAAATACATAATCATTTTTTTTCATTAGAAAACATGTCTTAGAAGTGGCTTTCACAAGTGCGTAGGAATCCCAGAAATAACCTTTGATTTTGTATTTTTTTCCATTTTGTAAAATTTATAGTAAAATTTTCCCCTATACTGGATCATGATCTTGACTATTACTAGTTAGATAGGTTGTTAACAGTTCGGCTCTGTCCGATTTAATAATATTTACCTTCCAATCCAGGAAATAAGAGTAAACCTATATCAAGACGATAACTGATAATAAATAATCGAATCATTTATTTTTTTACTTGAGCGGGATTTGAACCCATGTCCACAGTATTTTAGCCACACGACTTACCTCTTGAGCTGTTGCGCTGGTTACTATGTCCATTTAATTTTACTAAAACCCGTGTGATATTTAGAATAAATATAAGGTTGGCAACCACTTATTCAAAAGTTTTATTTAGTTTTTATGCTTTATTATAATTATTATTAAGAATATGTCATATGCGGGTACATTAATTATGTATTAAATTAATTTTATTATTTTGATATATATTCACGATAAAGAATATCTATAATGCGTTAGTTTTGTTTGTAGTAATTTTAAAGAATAATACAATACGTCAAGATTATCCATAGAGTCACTCGTTAAAGCCTTTCTCTTGTTCCGTTTCTACGATAAATTACCAGTCGTTGGAAAGTGACGATCTTTCTTGTTTTCACCTTCAATAAAGCATCTTAATTTATTTATTATTTTGCGAAATCTGATTGAATTATTTATCAAGTTCTCTTTAGTTATTTTTTTATGTATGCTGTCAGTCACGTTTATGGTTACGGTATGGCATAATAACGCATATGTAAACGATGTTTAATCGAAAATTACTATCTCAGTACGATGGACGTCTTTTTTGTACACATAAAAACCAGTTTTAGTGCAATTCAAGTAGCCGACTTCATAAAACCCGCAAGTTTGACCTGGAAAAATCTGTAAAGTCATTGTAAAAATGAATTGAAATTTTGTTACATTGAATGCTTTTTGTCTCTATTTTTAGATAGGATTAAAGTATTTAATACACATTCATTCTCCTTATTTAATTTCTTAACAAATTGAATTAACTCATCTTTATATATTTTTTATATTTTAACTTTGATTGATCTTATTAGTCTAATCCTATGTTTTTAATAAGTGGTATTTTTTATCGGAAGCTCAATCGCGACTTATTTTCTCCCCTTCATTTTGATTCCCCTTTTAGTATTCAAAACGCGGTCACACACTCTTTAACACCCCTCAGAATATATTTTATAGTTTACTCATTTAAATAAAAATATATTTTTTAATATGTATATTTTACTTTGAATCCTAAAACAAACAATGTTACTACATAAAATGATAGAGTTGCAAGTCGTTTATAGTCCTTTTATTTTATTTTTAGTGCCCACTTAGTTGGTATTCTCTGGAATACGCCACCCCTTTTTAAAACACCCCTAGTAGTTTTTCAAGGTCGCTTCTTCCCCCTACTTTAATGTTCACTAAACTCATCCACTATCACTACTGCTACGTATAAAATTGATATTTCATGGCTTATTATTGCTCGAATCCTATTACAATGCGGGTTCCAATTGTCTGCCGCCATGACGTGTGAATTTCTTAATTGGTATCCGTTTAAAATAACAAAAATGCATATATATGAATAAATGCAAAAAATATTCACACAATGAATGAATTAAAGCCACAAATTGAGAAACACAATGAACCACTATACAAATATTACGTATGAATATAAATCACGAATGTAGTTTATTTTCATGGAAACAAACAAATTGTATGTTACTCAATTAAATACGAATATTATAATTAAATACACACCGAAAAATTTATTTGATTTGATTAATTGGCATATGTTATATAAACAACTTTTATTGCATACTTTGTCTATTAGGATATAAATTTACTGTGGTGGAATTTTCAAAACGACTACATTCACTATTACAAATAAACGATAATTGTGATTTTTTGACTATTGGTATATTTTTTTATTAAA
>JAGTTH010006125.1:0-57282 GCA_022606485.1 Agraylea sexmaculata | reverse complement strand
TCAATCTTGTGGAGCTAGTCATTATTATTATTAAACACATGTATTACGTGTCAGACGGGGTGAAATTCAAATGCAAGAAGATGTTGGTCCACCTGTAGGAAGAATCCGACTCGCGGCAGTGAAGGGTGTTCTGGTTTAACTGTGATGATGATGATGATGATGATGATGATGATGATGATGTTGGAGCTTCAGTTGATGACGAATAAACAAAATAACAGGAGCGGAGTATAAGATGTTAATAACAACGCGAATGACGCGGCTGTCACCAACGGCATCTGTATTGTTGCCAGTGCAAGGAATGCCATGCATTTCATATAATATAGCGACTCTGTATATATTATATGAATAATTATTAAATATCTCTAAAATATTATTTTGAAATTAATTAAATAATATTATCATTAAAATACCCGTTTCGAGATTTTAGATATGTATTAATTATGATTAAATATTTAAATTGAATTATTTATACCCCTGGCAACAACTAGCAACACCTAGCTGTCATAATGGGATTTCGATTGACCATTATTTATAAAATTTTACAGATTACGATTAACTACCTTCTATTGACAGAGACATGAAACGTGTTATAGATAGTGGATGAATCTACATTAGTTGCCGGTCAAATAGGACCATTTTACTATTTCGAAAAAGCCCCATTTTATAGTTTAAACAATCATTGAAAATGAACATTTTTTGAAGTTTCATATATTAAGATCAATACTGACAGCAAACATATTTCAAACGAAAATATACGATATCTCGAAGGTATTCGATACATATTAAGGGCTACTTTCGCATATCTTCAATAATCAACAAATTTAAATGCGGTCTCACTACCAAATATTCTATTCTATTTTGAATATATGGCTCAGTTCCATAAAGACTTAAGAGCACACGGAATTTTAATGCTTGTACCCTGATATATTAAGGACTATTTTCTGTATATAGCGACTCTGTATACGCTGAGGATATTTGAAAGATTGACCCGTACAGACAGACAGACAGACAGACAGACAGACAGACATATAACATACACACAGTTAGACAATTATATATATTATATATTGCGTATATTATATATTGCGTATGACCATAAAATAACTTATCAGCATATTTCGATCGTGAGAATTTGTACAAACAACTAATCCTATTCATTTATAAATGGTCTCTTGTTATAAATCATCAACACGTGTTTATGAATGATTTAGTAACACAAATACATAACCAGATTATAAATAAATCATTAATTATTAAGTCCATTTTGTCGATGATAATGTTTTTTTTTTTAAATATAAAAAGCATATGAAAGGTATAGAGCCATAACCACGAACTCGGTTTTTTTCTTCAAATTGATTCCTATTAATTAATAAATAATATCGAATATGCATTATCCCAATATTATAAAGTTCGAGATATATTTTTATATCATTACAGGTCAATATTGAGTTCATGGTTATGGCTCTATAGGGAGTATAGAATATAATAGTGTGTGCATGTGGTGCGTATGCGTATACACCAATAATACAAAGGTATTCTAGTCTATTCGTACACACACGACTCACTAACACACTCATATTACTATAGAGTACGCGGTGAATGCTTAATTTTGGGAAATTTCATATAATGGATGACGATTATGATAAAACATTTAATTAATTTTATATGATATGAAATGCAAAAACACCGCGAATACTAAATTGCTGTAAAAATATATATTTAACTACTTTCAATTATGAGAAACTCAATAAATAACTTCCATTCTATCCACAGTATTCCTCATCCAATTATCTCTTTTATTCTTCTTTGAAACGAATTTACGCACCTGGGTGAACTCTTTTCTACCAATTCTGCCACCTACATGGCTTGTTTAGGAGCGACCTTATACAGGGTGGACTTGAAATAACTGAGAATATTTTAGGGAGTGATAGGATATTGCAAGAATAATTGAAAAAAATATATTTTAAAAAACATATATTTTGGTTTTTTAAAAATTAAAACTATAAATAGTGCTTTTTAAATCGAGTTTTGGCCGCCATCTTGGAATCAGCTGTTTCTGTGTAGTACTCAGTAGTGACTGCGACGTGTTGTATTGTGTCTTTTATACGTAATTAATATTTTTAATCAAAATTAAAAAAAACACGCTTATATTTGCGATACCTTTACAAACCTTAAAATATTCTCAATTATTTCAAGTCCACCCTTTATTTTATTTTCTATAAATTCTATACTATTCAATATTATAAAAATAATTTGAACTCTCAGATTTATTGAAAATGTATTTGTGCAATATGGAAAATTGTATATGTTTTTTTTATCAATGTGTTTATATTGCGAAATGCACTACCAATTGAACAAATTTGAACATGTGTGTTTATTTATTTTTTTGTAATATTTACATATTTTTGGCAAACCCGTATTGAATGAAGTCAGCAGGGATACTCACTCGGTCGATCGATTTCACAGACGATGTTTAATATGTCATTGCGACAGGATATCTTCGAGTCACGGTGTCCTTGATGTTTGTGTGGCTGATATGGTCGGTGCTTGATGATGGCTTGCTCAATGAGATTTGTTCATTTTATTTGATCGCTTCTTGTTTGACGTTTGTTGAATGGGACGCTATTGTGACTGCGCATGCTCACAAGTACTACACAACCTGCACGAAGGCTGTCCGCGCGACGACTGCTTCAGTAATATGGCGTGAACATGGACACCGCCCCCTCCATCTTAGATCCTCGCCATTTTCACATTATGTATTTATTATTCAATTATTAATTTTCAATTTGTTAATGTTTTATATGTTCTGCTTGGTTTTTCAATAGGACGGTTATATTTCAGTTTTGATTTAATTTGTGCTTTAATGTGTTTTTTTTATCGATTAGACGAAATTTTTGATTTAAAAAATGAATACATCTAAAAATATTTTGAAATTATTTAATATTTTTAAATGCTCAGTTGTGTTTTTAATACGAAGATAATAAGTTGTTTGTTTTTTCACATCGAAAGAATTTTTTTATTAAAATTATTAGTTAAATAATATAATGTGGTTTTCACACGATGACAACACTCATCACCATATTTAAAAAGCATTATTTAATATCTCTAATATTATTTTCCTCACTCAACATATTTCTAGTGACCACGGAGAGTGGTTGTGACAATACTTTGGCGATTAAAACGCAATCATATTTTAAACATGTTAAAGAAGTAGTCTTCGGTAAAAAGTGTATGTTTGAGTCCATATGACGTGTAGTAACAATGCATTTACCCATTTTACTGTGAAATATAACTGAACATATTAAAAGCGATTTTTACAGTATAATGTTTGCCAGGTAACTCATGTTTTTGATCCACTTGAACACTATATCTTATGTTTATATCTATGGCGATATCACAATTTTTCGGTGTCCGTAGGAATGCTTGTATAAATATGATGATGGCGGACCAAGCAAATGAGTCTGAGTGTCGTATTCCGATAAAAGTGTGTTAATGAGTCGTACTAATACGTATTAGTAGTGTACACCAATACGACCAGCACGACTCACTAACTCACAATTAAAAGAGGCCAGTGTTGCCTCTTTCAAACTCATCTGTTTGGTTCGCCATCTTGGTATTTATCATCCACTTTTCCGGCTTTCTAATACCGAGCAGTCTCGTCTATATAACAGTTTAACGAGAATGTGTGTGTGCGGTGCGTATGCGTATACACCAATACTATTATAGCAAGCTCTAGTACATTCGTACACGCACCAATACTATCAGCTTTGGTATGACTCACCAACACACTACTAGTATTCAATATACGGCCATCAAAAGTTTGAGATTTGTTCTACAAACGAATTTCGTTAACGCCGAAATAAAAATATTAATTGCTGGGCTTATATAGGAAAATATTCGTAAACAAATCCATGGGTAAATCAAAAAGAAAAAATTAAAATGAAATATTTTGGTGCGCCTTAATATAGGCAACATGATAAGTATATTCCGAAGTCTTTAATAACCGATATTCGTTCTATCTTACTAATATTATTATTAACATTCATCAATTTTATGAAACCCACGTAAATTTTACCAGATTCCAATGTGTAAAAAAAATATATTATCGCAAGTACACATAATTTCATTATACATATAAATACATATACGTATTGTTTAAATGTAACTGTGATATTACGTGTTTATTGATAATTATAAAAAAAAGATTACCAACTCGACTGAAATAAAAACACGCTTGTTTTTTTTTTACATTTTATTTATTCATGTTTATACTGACAATACAATAAATTCCATATCAATATTTTTTTTATAAATATACAACCCACGTATCCAGGTGATCATCTCCATCCTTTTTATCAAATAATAACATACAAATTTCTTGTTCGGTTATTCTGAAAAATTCTCTCTAGTTTTAAAAATTCTTACGATTAATTAAAGCATTTTCAAATGTATTTTAACATTGAATGCGGCCACATTTCAATTTGACCAATTGGGTAGTTACATTTGTTAGAAGTGTATAGTGTTTATTTTTGTCGGGCAGTTAAATAAAGTCATATTGATAATCCAAAACAATTTAACAATCCCCCTGATATACTTCAGTTTCATACTGTGAGAATCACATCAAAAATTACATTATTTTTCATTTATTAGCTTTGGAATTTAATATATATATTTTTATTTTTAATAATAATAATAAAGCTGAAAAGCAAATTAACTACACAATGTTATACATTAATAACATTCACAGCTCAAAATCAATAGACAATTATCACAACGACTTATACATACAGATACATATCTAATAAATTAAAATTGTTTTATATATCAACATAAATCATCAGTTATGCAAATTATACTTTCAATTTTTACATCTATATACACACACACAGTGATTTTAAAAATATTTATTAATTTGTAACTACATACTTAACACAGATACGCACAATCATTGGCAAAAGCACATTCTATCAAAATTATTTACATTTTTTTCCTGTTTTCTCTGATCGAAGAAATAAAAAAATTAGGTGCTTGGCTGATGAGATAAATTCACATATTTTACAAAATCAATACAGTGATTCATGTAGCAGATATTTTAATTTTTATATATAATATTGTTTACCCTGTATGCTCTACAATTTAAAGTATGTACTAATATTACAATCAATACAAAAATCCCAAATAGCCCTATTGATGGATGAAAGCAAATAAATATATACATGAGTTATCCACGGTATATAAAATAATAATTAATATAATTCTTGATTTCGTTTAATCTGAAATGAAATTTCAGAAGCACCCTCTTTAAATACCAATCGTGTTGTACTAAATCATTTGATTCATAAAAACTTAATAAAAATTATTTACAATTATTCTTTGGTATGAAAGTAAGAAAAACACGTATTTTAATAATTATTACTAATATATACAGATTGGATCCTTGGCGGAGTCACACTTAAATAATTTAGCATGGACACTAAATTATATTACAAAACATAAAAATTAATAAAATACATCAAATTGTTAAGTGTATGATACCAATTACGTTTCCTCTGGGAAACATACTCAATTAAATTATCACAATAGACATTCATTACACCAAATTATATTATATTAATTTACATATGAACAATGCATAATTTGTCATCTACTAAATTATTTTAATTCTATATTTGGATTCGAACCCTCACAATCTGAAATGAGATCTCATTATGTTCTATCTTTTAGACAAATATAATGCTTTACAATTCTATAACTAAACCAACAATAAAAGAGACTACATACACATTCGTCACATATAAGTTTTAATGATTCAATCACAACCGAACCCTCTTAAATCTTTGTTAAGTTTACTTTATATATGAAAATAATTTTACATCTATGTTGTATCATTAATATCATAACTTAATGTTTTTGGCATAAAATTAAATTTAAGGAATCCATTTAATAAGTTGCAGTAATTAACAAATATTCAGAACATATGCATAACTCGTGTTCCCTATTGAGCAAACTTTAATTTAAAAATTTCATATAAAAATATTTTCAAACCAGGGTGATTTTAATTGTTATTTATTTTGTATATATATATATATATATATATATATATATATATATATATATATATATATATATATATATATATATATATATATATATATATATATATATATATATATATATATATATATATATATATATATATATATATATATATATATATATATATATATATAATTTTATTCCATGCAACCCTATTTTATTTGTTGAGCAAATTATATTGTAAAAAATCAAAACCTCGTGATTACATATAATATAGATGAATTTTGGACGGGCACTAAGCAATTAATCCTATAATAAATTTTCAATCACATCAATAAATTTGCAACAATTTATTCTTTAGCAAAAAGCCCATCCATATCCTATTTTTTTGCACTAAGTAGTTTTTGTTATATTACTGCAACTTTTTATGACTAGTTTTAGTATTTAGTATGACTAGTTTATTAGTGTATACAAAATTCAATACTATATGTCATATTAAGTACTATTCTTATTCATGCACATTTTTATACATACACACCAATAAAGAAAAATTTATAAATCATTAAAAATTAATATAAATTTAATATTTTGGACACAACAATTTTAAATTGTTATAACTTATAACAGTAGGTATACAACATGTGCCCAATTTCTTTAAAACAACAAAAAAATCATATCATCATCCATTTACTTAGCTCAAAAAATCAAGATATGTGAAAAAAAGTTATGTGGACAACAACTATAAAATATGGGTACATTTTGTGTGTAGTTGTCGAGTTTCATACAAATACATAGTGCACTGTGCACATATAATGGAAAATTGAATTATTTTAGTGCTCTTTAAGAAGTTTTTTACTCATGGTTTAATAACATACTAATATTCAATGTAAAAGTATCACATATAACATTATATAAAAAAAGAAAGATTCATCTCTAAAAATTAGAAAAATGATTGATAATGTGAACATTAAAAGTACAACAAGTCTTTCTGATTTCAATCAGTTTATTTACCTAAGTATAAAAAATATCTATTGATGTATGACATCAAAAAATAGTTACAGTGTAAAAAGTAAGAATACTTGTAGTATTTTAAAAAGACATTTAGCAACTTATTTCAGAGTCATTGTTTAGAAATCCACCACTTTTATTTTGCTTCTTAGCTGGCTTTTTGGAACTGTCATCATTTATAGTTATTTCAGAGTAATTATTTTGTTTAGTTGTAGGCTTTATCTTGCCAATTATATTTGCACCTCCATTACTCGAAGAAGATGATGCATTGTCACTGTCTGCGTAGGGTAAATCAGTGAGTGGGCCGTTTAAAAGACTATTAGCACTGCCACAAGTTTTCAAGCGATTCTCTTGAGGAATTTCTCTTTCTTCTTGATTATTTTCAATTCCAGGAGGCGATGCCAAATCATGAATGATAGCTTTTTTTGGATCAATTTGAATTTTTCTACTTTCTGACTTTGATAATTTGCTAGGTGTTAACACATTCACATATGGAGGTAAAATGTTCATGTTATTCAAATTTACAGATCCAGAATTTTTCTTTAAGGCATTAAGATTTTGTTCAAGTTGGGCAGCGTCTAGACATAGAGGTTTTTGTTTGACAAAACTGACATTTGTGAGTAAGGGCTTCTTTGGTGAGTTTGAATGTCTATTTGGTTCAGGTGTTTGTATTTTTTTTGGATTTTCTGACTTTTCAACACTTTGCATAGTTTTACTCAATGAGTTTTCTGGAGGTTGAAGAGAAGTAGGAGTCTGCTGGGGTGTATCGATACTAATTAATTTGTCAACCTGTAAAAAATGTTAGTTTACAGTTGACGATCATTATTGACGAAATCATTAGGGATAATGGTTTTCAATTAAATGTATTTATTAAGTACTTACTAAAGGTCCTGGATTGATTGCCGGGTTCCTCATTGAAGGATATTCCGTAAAAGAAGTTTCCCACTCTCTAGCATTACCTATGACCGGACCATTCATTTCATCGTTATCACTGTCCTCACTTCGTTCACGTCCACCTTCCATGGAAGCCAGTAGCCTGTGGTTAAAATTCAATTGTTTAAAATAATTGACTAATTTTGTTTTATGAATTCGCCATGAAAAATATTACCGGTCAGTTGACTTTGATGGTTGAAACTTTCCACTATGTGAGTGAGTCCCATTACTTGCCTCTAATATCATATTCGATTCATGTATTCTGGATGCTAAAGCCATATTGCCATATTCTGGGGGGTGTATTTGTTTAATGATTCTTTTTTGCATTGTTGATGAAGTTGGGGGTGAATTTAGTGACGGTGAACTTTTAGGAGGTAGTGAAAGCATTTGATTAGGTGAACTGTAACAAAATGATATATATTCATATAGTATTTTTTTGAAAGATTCTCTATTATTATTTAATTATTACTATTTTTCATTAGATAGCCTCACCTGGAAACATGTAATTCATTATTATTTGATGTTGAACATGTAGCTGCTTCATTTGTAACACAATTCACATCTTGAATTCTTTGGAGAGGTAATAACGGCACCAGGTAGTCCGAGGCCTGGTTGACTATCATACCACATGTTTGCTACGGGGATAGGTAAAAACACCACAAACATTTCAGAATCATGAAAATGATCATTTATTTTATTTAATCTTGGATTTAGGTAGCATTTGTTTCTAATTTACAACATATTTTTAAAATAGAAAATAATTATTTTGTTGTTTAATGATTAATTATTACATTTAAATTATTCTTCCCTGATTTATCTAAAGGATTTTTCACTAGTGCTATTGAGTGTTAAATTAATAACTATATTCTTGAAAAAAACAATTTTACTTTTGGTTATACATATTATTATTATTATATTGTGATCTCTATATATTTTGTTGAGTAACAGTGTTCATGCATTATCTATGTTCCCATGCACTTTGGCATAATTATATACTATACAGATTCAAACTAAGTGGTATGTTTTATTACTGCAGTCAATAAATTACATACTATTAAATTAGTACTAGGGTATTAAATTGTGGATGAATATATTCTTTAGTATTGTCAAAAACCGAGGGTATTATAAGGTAAAAAAACCCAAAGAGTTTGCTGTCTATCGGATTAAAATGTTTTAAAAGACCCATGAATGGAGAAAAGAGATATGGTGAAACAATTATTTATCATAAAGGGGATTTCTTTACACACCTGTTCACTTTGACTCTGCATATCCATGTCCTTAGAAAGTGGTTGGGTTCTAATAAATGTAGGTAAAGGTGCTTGCATCAGCTCTGGATCCTAAAAAGATTATAAAGTAAGTAAGTATGTATGTAATATATACTTTAATTATCAAAACATGATTGAATGTTTCATAGGAATCATAGCCGATACATACTTGTGTATAGTGTGTAAGTTTTTCATAAATTTGAGTGAACGTTGGCCGGTCATGCGGTGATGGATTCCAGCAATCACTCATCAATCTATAAACATCTGTGGGGCAACCTAAAATACAAATAAATTTTAAGTTTATTTTAAGAATATTGTTTTGATAACATATTGAAATTTAAAGAAACATCATACCATGAGGAATATCCAACCTCCCTCCTCCAGTCACCAATTGCATTACTTCTCTGTTTGCACAGCCAGTATAAGGCATAATGCCCAAAGAAAATACCTCCCACAACAATACACCAAAGGACCTTTAAATAATATGTGAAATGTATTTGAATAATTATTGCTAAATATCAAGCAACATATTTACCAGACATCTGTTTTAGAAGTAAATATTCCGTCAAGAAAAGCTTCTGGAGGCATCCATTTAATGGGAAGCATAGCTTTGCCACCTTTTCTGTAATAGTCTGCACGGTAGATATCTCGAGCCATACCAAAATCAGCTATTTTAACTACTCTTCCAGGTCCTTTTGAACTTAATAAGCAATTTCTGGCTGCAATATCCCTGTAAAAATTATCAATAAAATTTGAAATAGAGAAACAAATTGTGACATTCTATAAAAAAACAATACCTGTGAATAAATCTTTTTGATTCCATATATTTACAACCTTTGGCAACATCAAGGGCACACAGAATCAAATCTTTCATTCCGAGGCTACTTGATCTTTCTGGTTTGGGTCGGTTTTCTCTCAAAAAGTTTTTAAGATCTCCACCAGCCAGTAGCTCCAAGACAATAAATCTGAAAATATATTGTTATTAAATACATTCTTCAAGTATGTGAATTTTTTTTTATTACAAAACCATACCTGGGATGGCTATCAAAGCAGACTCCAATTAAATGGACAATGTTTGGATGGTTAAATTTGGCCATTATGGCAGCTTCCATCAGAAAATCAGTCTCAGATTGTCCAGTTGACATTTCCGGCAATGTTTTCACAGCAACTGGCATCTCTATTGTATCCCCATCACGATGTTTATAAAAACCTTGGTAGACTTCACCAAAAGCTCCTTGTCCCAATGCTCTGTTAACGAATTAGATATTATGGTTCAGTTAAAATTAAGCTTATTTAAAATGGTGCTGTACATACTTCACTAATTTGAGACTGTCTCTTGGAACTTGAGGTAACTGTCTTACGTCTATACCACCAGCAAGAACTGAATCACAGCCATAGTTTGGATTAAAATTTGTTAAAACACTCTCATCGGTAGTACTTCTAAGTCTGCTCAATCGCATGTCTTGTTCGAGGATTGCTTTGTGACGTAAGGCTGTTTGTTTTTTCACTTGATAGCGATTATCTATAAGCATACCATAATTATGTAGAAACTAAAATTTACAACTTATTAAAGATTGAATTGAGTTATTAGTAAAAAGTATCATATAAATTAGAAAAAAATCACCAAAAATAACTACATTTACATAGCATTCGTTTCACTTACACACTATTTGCCAATAAATGGATTATGTATATCCAATAGAAGCATGAAAATGTTAATAAACCACCATTAACTTATTACAAGACAATACATATAATTAATAATATAATACATATAATAAAAATATGTGTTATTTTATTGCTTGTATATATTACTCACATAACATGATACAAACTCCGGTTAAAGCTATCAACAACATCACACAGATTGTTGCCAAAAATATAGTGATATATTTTTTTGGAATACCCCATTCTTCCATCACTAAAAAATAATAAGACAGTGATTAATATTGTAACAATTGAATAATAGAATAGAAATAATTTAATACATTCGCATGTGGTTTGGTTTATGCCAGTAGAAATCCAGCCTTCAGGACAAATACATTGAGTTTTTGATCTGTATTCATCTAAAGCTACACAACGGTAATCACATCCGCAACCCTAAAAATAACGCGATATTTATGATATTAATATTTTTAAATATTTGTTAATTTGTAACTTACTTCAATCGCTGGTATTATTATGACAAGACCAGGTCCTGAATGAACAGCTGGTGAAAGCTCGGTAAATCCATTTACAGCCTGTCTATAATCAATAAATGAATAACCACCCTCTCCACTACTGGAGTTTTGAGATGCGTCTCCACCTATTGTGATGGTTAATAATATTAATTGTATTCTTTTTTTTAAACGTTTAAATATTTCAATTCTTACCTGCCCATCCACCACCTGCTCCTCCTCTTGAACAACCTCCACCGCCACCCCCAAAGCCCCCAGATCCCGGAGCATACGAAGTATTAGAAGAACATGCTCGACCTCCTCTGCCCCCAGCAGTAATAGCTTCACCCCTAACTTCTTCGTGACCAGGTGTTACTAATCCAGGAGCAGGAAGCCAGCCACCTCCAGCTCCTGGAGTCGAATCTGGTGGCCCATACATATGTCCAGTTCGTGGTCGTATACTTTGCGGGGGTAAACCTTTACCGTGTTGGATTCCACTACTGCCAGGTCTTCCGGCTCCCAAGCCTCCACCACCAGCAGCAACCATAAGCGGCGTTATCGATTTTTTATTATTCATCTAGGAAAAATATGTATTTATAACCCTTAAGTCATTAAACTACTTATACATTTGCGGAATTATTTACTAGGAATAAAAATGTGCCTCCGCCGCCACCGCCGCCCCCGTCTTGAATAACTGTGTTCTTGATTTGGTGTGTTTTGCTATGATAGAGAGGAACCAAATCAGAAACACCACCTCCAGACGAATGTTTACAGTTTGATTCAGTCAACACTGACAATGTCTAAAATGTTAAAAAAACCAACATAAATAAGTGCTATTTTAATGCTTTAATATTTTTTCCATACTTTGATACAAGCACTGACTCCTTGTTGTCCAATAAGGGTATATAAAATTTGCCCTTTGTGCAAATCAAGAAGAGTTCTTATTGAGGCTCCTCTGGTGGAACCTGTTCCTCCAGAACCTAAACCACCCCCTGCTCCATATGCGATTACACTGTGGGTAATAAACGAAAATTCAGCCATCTAAATGTATTCTAAAATAATTTACATGAATACTAACGTGTAATATCCATCGAAGGGAACCGTCCATGCTTGAATACCCTTGAATGGCGATTCATTCATAATATGCACAGACGTGGACGTATTTCTATAGGTAACATTACATTGATCTTGGGTTGGTCCAAATCTTCCGACAGCACCACAGGTAGATAATTCGTAATCTATGAAAATATATCATACACAATTCGAATATAGCATATATTTAAATTTATAAAAAAATAAAATAAAGCTGACATGTTTTATTTTTGAAATCTTTTTGTGGAGTCGCCGAGCCCCTCATATGTATAGGATCCCAATAGTTATAATCTCCTAAATCTGTCGGTGGAATATTTATACCAAAACATTCCGGTGCCATTGAGAAATCATCGATAGCCACGTCTGAATAAATACGCATGCCTCTTCTCGTTTCGAATTGCAGAAAGTATCTGTGAAACAGGTAATATTAAATTTAATAGAAGAAAAACAAAATGTTACAAGGAAAACAAACCTAGTCGTGACATTTGGCAAAATGACAACAGCCCTCACCCAGTTATTTCCCCGGTTTTTCGAAGACCACCATATTAAACTAGACGAGTTTTCTTTATCTTTCAGCTCCATCAATACTAATGATATCGAGCCGCTATTTTTACCGTATTGGTGGTAGTAAAAGCGAATCTGCAATTTCAGTTTGTCAGATTGACGTGATTATATAAATAAAATAACGACTTACCATGCAAGAATTGTAATATTTAGAATTGACATCGCCGTGAACTTTCGGTGGTGGGTTGAAAACAACACTGTCCAGATTAGCATTGCTTGCAAATCCGACAACATTGTCGTTGCCGTGTTGGGCCATATTCACAAATAAATATTGACCTTTACACGATTGAGTTCCATTATCAGACAATGATACGTTACTGTTGGGAGACATGTAAGCTCTCCTCAAGCACGTATGGTCAGTTTCAGGACCTGTAAATTCAGTAGGCGTCGGACCCGAATGTATGGACCATTTAAGTTTGGCCCTGTAAATAAAACACAACTATGTAATAATGAATGTATATTATATATAGATATAAACATAAGATATCGCATGAGTGACTAAATGCGTCTTTAGTTCAAGTACATCAAGGAGCCAAAAAGTTACCTGGCAAACATTATACTGTAAACATCTCTCTTCATATCTTCAGTTATATTTCACAGTAAAATGGGTAAATGAATTGTTACTACATGTCATATGGACTCAAATATACACTCAAATACATCTAGGCTCAGTTTTTACCAAAGACTACTTCTTTAACATGTTTAAAATATTATTGCATTTTAATAGCCAAATTATTGTCACAATCACTCTCAGGGGTCACTATAAATGTGTTGAGTGAGGAAGACACACTGATGCCTTTATCAAATAGGAGAGAAGAGTGCAAAAATACACGGGATAAACACAATTACACGAATTATTTATATGCAATGCGATATCTAATGTTTACATCTATGATATTACATAATAAAATTAATAACCTCGACGTTGGGGCGTTTGTCCAACCACACCAACCATCTTCAAATGTACACCTTGAACCTATTGGTGTTTTGTCTGCAATTCGAAATAATATATATGTTTTATTCAGTTTAGTGAAAATTGGTGTGGGTATAACTAACCGCAATCTTGACGTTCGTCTTCTCCTTGGTCACAATCAGTAACAATGTCGCAAACCCTCGACGAATTTATACACACTGGTACCTGGTGAATATGATTTGTTAATTATTATGTGTCTGATATTGTAAATATCTCCATTCGGACTCACTTTATTGGATAGACATTTGATTTGTCTGGAGTTGCAATGATCAGCTCTCGCCATTTCGGGAAAACATTCAACCATGCGAAGGTTATCCAAAGCGATATGTGCTGGAGCCCTAGTTGATCCAGGAACGATTTCCAATACTATTTGAAGCTCTTGTTGACTGGGTCCTACATTTACTAAATGTTTTGCCCAGCTGCACAAACAACGATCATATTAATGCAAGATTCGTTATTTTAACATTGGGTGATATGAATCAAAACGTTCTCGTTTCTTACTTACAAAGACAAGAGGCTCTTTGTTGCTTATAAAGGTAAAATTCACGTTAGAAGTAATTTGGACAAAATATACAATTAAAATCATATTAATTTATAAAAATTATAAAGCACAAAGTATGATGTTGGGTTTGTAATAATAGCAAACAAGACTAAATGGGCCTCGGTATATTTTAAATTTTAAAATCTATCATTTATGCGAACAAGTAAATCATTGCAAACGATCACTTAAACCTTAGGTTCGGTTTCTTCAAACAGTGAGCTACATAGCTCGAGAGTCAAATATAATTTTTGAGCAATCACTATAGTACAAACCAATTGATTGCGATAACTCTCGAGCTTGCTTAACAGCTGAAATTCATTATTTAATAATAAAAATAATTTATTTCAGATAAAAGAACTACTCAAATTAAGTGAAAAGTGTTGCCATACGATACTAACATCATATACTCATTCATTAATAATGTCGAAGCTTTTTTTCTAAGAAAGCCTTTAAACTATTTGAAGTTCAATTAAAGACATGTTGTATACCATATGAAATTTAGCTATATTAAAGCATTATGGAAATAGGGGAATGGTAGGGCCCATTTACCCCTATTTTTTATTATATATATATAACGTTGCAATTTTTATCCAAATTATATCCAATACCCACTGTGCCAACGAAAATCTGACCAAAAAATGAAATGTGCCTATATCGAGATAATGTAAGAAAGAAATATATTCAAATACATGTTTTCAAAAAATGATCACCATAAGCAAAAGGTTCATTGTAACACGCAATTGTAAGTAAGTTCTCTCGTTTTATTTCATATCACCCAGTATCTACTTCAAATAATATGTTTATGTAACAACCTTTCTTGATATTGTCCCTGTACTTCACTTACAACTACGACAGTATTATTATCATCATTGAACTGCTCTGTTATCACTTTTATGCTACCATTTTGCATATTGTATTGGTGAAATGATACTTCGAGCTGAAAATAACAATGAATGAACGACTCGTTTCGTTATTTCAATGTCCTAAATATATACCTTGCAATTGTCGAAAATGCCAAAATATTTTGGACTACTGATCGCCAAAACATCGGTGGATAAACCAACAGGAAGATACAGGAAATGCCCTAAAATTACATATTTTGTGGATTTAAACTACAAATTCAAATTTAAAATTAATTTAATTTAATGTGATTTGCTGTAATTTTTAATGAATGAATGTTGACCACGTGTTGTAAATCTGAAACGACCATCTGTGCGTTGTTTTTAATTTGGAGAACTTAATTATGTCGGAAATTTATTAGTCACTTTCGTACACGAGATGTAACATTAACACGTTTTTCGTGAACGTTTTCATAATTTCATTTTATACTCTTTTTTTTTTCATCTTATTCGGGCGAAGATTTTCTTAAAGGTCAGTCGCAAAATGTTTCACATCAAAGAGAAGCTAGTTACGAAATCAGACATTTTCAATCATCCGAATATCCTATTTTTAGTCAAACTCGTTTCCGCTCACTCGGTCGTAGAACGTAGGTATTGACTTAACTATAATCGGATTTTGCTCGCTATTAAATAAATTTGTTTCAATATCCCAGTGGAAAACAGTTAATACGACTCAGCTTTGAGTTAATAAATATAGGTGTTATCATTTCGGAAATCATATACCTACATGAGAATGATATTTAAATATAAATGGTGGTCAAATCGAAGAAGTTAGTCTGACCTACAGATGATTGTATTGCGCATGTCTCAGACATAGACTGCCTCCCGGTGTTTATTAGTATACCTATTTGTGCACATATACACACAATCTTAATTAAATATAAACCAATTGATGGTTTATTACTATGATCTTCATAATGCCCTATAAAAATAAACCATCGATCTGGAAAATGCTCGAATTTTCATTCGCTTCTCGTCCATATGTTCATCAGACTTGCTAAAGGACCCTGTCTGTCGCAAATCGATATCGTTAAATAAATAAACGCCCGTGCAGAGTCTGGGCGTAAATAGATTATGAAACAAAATTCTTTTTTATAAAAAAAGAGTATAGAAACAAACCTTTTGTGTTACCATCAGCATCTGCATCAGGACCGCTTACCCTGTAACTTTTATCTTCGCCTTGGTTGGCAATATCCTCAGCGGTGAGAACTTCAAATCCCACCGTGGAAGCTGTAGAACTATTCCATTTCCACGAACAACTTTTCTCAAAGTCACAGGATATACCCAACATTTCTACAGCAGTCGCTGGGTCCACCGAGCCTGTAGAGCTTGCCGAAAAGGGCTCGTTCAACTTTGTGTTTAACTGTCTTATTTTAGTCGAGTAACTAACTTTTGATGTATCTTGATAACCACCGTTGTATGAGTTGACCAATTCGCCGCGATTGTTGGTCGAATCGTCCATCGACGTGGAAGCGTCGTGATGATCGTTTTGCATATTTAGCCTAGTTTCAAGATTGCGTCTCGACGCTAATTCTCTCAAAGAAGTGCTAGACTTTTTGCCGCCACCGCTTTCTCTGATCTTCGTCAAGATCGTTGTACTATTACCATCGCCATCTTTTCGTCGCGATTCCCGATCCAGATTCCGTTTTCTATTTCCATTTTTATGGTTGTTGTTTCTTCTCCTTTGCCTGCTTTTGCGTTGAGCGTCCTCTGCATTCTCGGTAATTTGTGGCTCATATTCTTGAGCATCCATCGGCGATACTTCGAAATGACGGACCCTGTCGAATATTACTAGAGCTTCGTCTCCATCCACAAAGTAATTACCCGAATGGTTATATAGTGAACTGGCGGAATCCTGGTGATTGACCTCAGAGAGCTGATGGTGGTCGTCTCCAGCAGGTCGAGGGCCATTTCTGGCGCCTCCTCCGGCTCGGCACACAGCGGCCAGGAGCAACCAGTAGCACAACGTAAACCTGGTATTCGCCATTTACGTGTTATGTGAAGAACGCAAGCCGGCTGTTCGTCCTACACTGACCGGCATCTCTTCTGTGCGTCTAAGTTGTGCAGTATATATTGCCACTCGACTGCGTCTGAGAAGAAACACTGAGTTTATTTACAAATATAGTGTGGACGCAAGGAGCGGCCATCGCGTTAGTCGGTCTGTATCGGCCGACTGAAATAACTCGGGCACATCACCGATCACTAACAAGTCACAGTCACAAGTTCACAACACAACACAGACCGTCTGCTCTACAAACACCGGCATCACTGCGATGCTCTCGTCGTGGTGCAATGGTGGAAGGATAAACAGTGAACAAGTATGTCAGTAAGGAATGTAAGGACGGTCAAGTGCGCAGATGTGATGTGCTTGTAGCCGTGTCTGTGTCTCCGCGCCACACTTCTCATACAGTATCTTCGGAGTCTGCGCAGCCCTCGCCAACCCTCAAACTTTTACACTATTCCTATCCAATACCATACCATTGATTTTATTAGTAGTATTAAACATCGTAGACTAGTCATTTAACATCCATATTGACTTTTTTATATAAAAAAAATATCACCGGCGTTTGTTGTTGAGTGTTGACAAGTGATGTATTATAGTAACTTGATTTTATTATTTACACTTGGTTGAAATATTTGAATTGTATACTTTGCGGAGCCACATGTTGAGAAGCGGTGATCGGCTGGACCAGAATAATCGTTATTTTCCGGGTGCCACAGGTCCCGCTCCTCTCCCCTCTATCGTCCCGTAACACCCACATTACATTGCCAATAAACAAAAATATTATATAGTTATTTATTCATTCAATATGTAATATTAAAAAGAATGTCTTGCTCGGTATACCTACATCATAGACATAAACATAAGATATCGCATGAGTGGCTAAATGCGTGGTGTAGTTCAAGTGGATCAAGATGCCAAAAACATCAATTACCTGGCAAATATTATACTGTAAACATCTCTCTTCATATCTTTAGTTATATTTCACAGTTAAAAGAGGTAAATGCATTGTTACTACATGTCATATGGACTCAAACATACACTCAAAAACATCTAGGCTCAGTTTTTACGAAAGACTACTTCTTTAAGATGTTTAAAATATTATTTCGTTTTAATCGCCAAAGTATTGTCACAACCCCTGCCGTGGTCACTATAAATGTGTTGAGTGAGGAAGACACACTTATGCCTTTATCAAATAGGAGAGAAAAGTGCAACAATACATGGACTACACGACTTATTTATAAGCAATGCGATATGTAATGTTTATATCTATGACCTACATACGTTCCAAAACTGATGACTATGTACTAACAACGATTTATTCGCTTCAGTTGAGAATCACTCGGAAATATAATGCCTCGATGATTAATAATTGAGGAAATCTAAGTGAGGTAGGTTGACTGTGCACCTTAATGCATTATTATCTGGTGTAAACCTTCCTGCTAAGATCCTCGTCTCGACTAACTTCGTTTCCTGTCTGCGAACTTCACTATAAATAGTATTTGTCGTTCTCAGCTCGACTTCTCCTTTCCTTCTTTTTAATCTGAGATGAATTTATTCCGGTCTAGATGACGAGGCTGATTCCATTATAATATGCCTACTTGTATACAACATTGTTAAACCGCAATTTTAACTTTACTTACCTAAATATTTACATATTCGCATAGATATAAACATTAGATATGGCATTAAATACAAATAAGTCGTGTAGCCCGTGTATTGTTGCACTCTTCTCTCCCATTAGATAAAGGCATAAGTGTGTCTCCCTCACTCAACATATTTCTAGTGGCCACTGAGAGTGGCTGTGACAATATTTATAATTATTAAAACCCAATAATATTTTAAACATCTTAAAGAAGTACTCAGTGATAAAAACTGAGATGTATTTGAGTGTATGTTTGAGTCCATATGACATGTAGTAACAATGCATTTACCCATTTTACTGTGAAATATAACTGAAGATATGAAGAGAGATATTTACAGTATGATGTTTGCCAGGTAACTGATGTTTTTTGCCATTCATGAGATATCTTATATGTATATCTAAGCATATTCGATTACGGTGAATTGTTCTAGACTGGATACTGAAACAATTTAATTAATTCTTAATAATATCAGATCTCATCAAGTTTTAATTAACATTATATTAATTGTCACACAAATAATCATATATAACCATTACTAATAAATAATGTTAAATGTTAATCGGATTGCCTATAATTAGGCGATTTATTTATTTTTATTATAAATTAACAATAATAGTAAACGAAATATCTTTTCATCGTCAGCCTCTTTTCAAGGGTATTCTGTCAAGAAAAGAGACACATAATTTCATACCTATCTGCTGTTCATTGCTTCATCTAAACATTCTGAACGTTTTTATCTTTGCAATAAGAATTCTGAAAGCTATAAGATGAAAAAACTTATGAATGTTTAAAAAAACCGAGATCATATCCTTTTAACTTCTAATTGTTGTTAAACCTTTTTTTAAAACACTTTTTTTATTATTTAAAAAAATATATGAATAGATTTTGTGTATGGCAGCACTGGAGAGCAGCAATATTTCAGTGTAAACACCGGCGTTGTGTGGGATTCTGTCATAGAGCATAGTGAAAGCGCCAGTTGGTGATTTTCCTGTAAAATATCGTTATTTTCAGGTAAAGGCGCACCTCTTCTTACAGAAAAATTACTTTCTTTAAAGTGTTACTCTTTGACAGGTATCATAGTCGATCAATATTCTTTCAAATCATACTTTTGGAATGAATTAATGAATTTTACCAAGCTTGCCAATTATTTTACTGAGTATAACTAAATGATAAAATTATGTACATGAAATCAATTATAAATAACAAAAAATGTATGCTATTGCATTTGAAGCCCTCATTTTCCGTTCATTCCACATTATCTTGCTTATCAGTTTTCCACTAGGAATACATATAATCACTGACTCGATTATCTTTATATTGAATGCTTTATTAATAATCTCATTATCTTAATACCGATGAATCATGCAAAAAACCCTTATCTATCATTCTCCATCAATAACTATAAAAACACATGCTCTCCTTTTCGATAGAATTAATTATTTCTTTTTTCAGGTTTTTCCTTGCATGCTTCGTTAAAAGTGACTTGAGTGAAGTTAGCGTGGCTTTTTAAAAATGTTTTTCAAACTAACAAAAAATGTGACTGCACAGTGCACAACACTTATATTCGTTTGCAAATAAGAATCAGTTTGTGAATTTTTGCATTTAAAATGTCAGGGGGAAATAGTGCTGGAAAACGGGGCGGGGGCTCTGGAAGTTTGGTCGGAAGCGGTGCGGGCAGTCGTGGGGGTGGAAAAGGTGGATGGGAAGAAGCAGGTGGAGAATTTTATCAAGAGAGTTATCCCGGTGGTGCAGAATTGGATTTACCTAAAACTAGTAATATCGCAACATTACTACCATCCAAGCAAATGCGTGGAGGTAAATACAATAAACATAGTATGAAGATATGATGCAATTCAAATTATCGATTCCTAGATAGGAATAGATACCATTATCTAATGCGGTTTTTTTTTTCAATATTTCCTCCATCTATCAAGACTTTCCTGGTAATTGATTATTAGGTCTAAATTTAATTTGAGTTGCATCTCTCTTTTTATGTTAGAAATAATAATTATACTGCTTTCTGAATACTAATCATACACATACAAAATTTGTCACAGTATATTCTGCAGCTACCATTAGGAGGGTAAGGCCAACTGGTGAAAGAAGGCAATCAACAGCACCTCGAGGAACCACATCCCGAGATGTATTGGTATCAATGTTACCAGACCTATCAGGTATTCTATATTTTAATGATCTATCTACTGACCAATATTAATTGTAATCATGAATTTTAGAAAACTTATCAAATGAAGAAAGTACTTGGGAAGAAATAATGCAAATAAAAGCAATGCCAGTACCGATGGCACAAAAAAGAGAATTGAAAGCTCAACTGCAGGTTTGTTGATGCAATTTTTTATAAAGCATATTGGTTGCCTAATTGAATTTATATTTTTGTAGAGTGCAACTAAATTAAGACTCCAAGGGTTTGAGCAGTTGCAATGGAAACGTCGCAAAGCGTGGCAAGGAACTCGGGCAAAGTTAAAAGAAGCTCTTGTAAAATTACAACTGTGGAGAAGTTCTTTTAAAAATATTGAAGGGAATTTTGGTACCGGTGTTGTGGCATATTTTTTACTTTTAAAATGGCTATTATTCTTAAACTTCATTATATCTGTCCCAATTATATTATTCGTCATCGTTCCAAGTTTTATTTTTTCAAATTTTATCGAATCGGATGATTCTTGTGATATTTTATTGAATCCTAATTCAACAGAATGTTGTTCTGAAAATTATATGAATTCAACGACAAGTTCTAGTAATTTCGTACTTGATGTAATTCAAGGTACTGGATGGATGGAAAAGACATTTTTATTTTATGGCTTATACTCCAATAAAATTTATACCTATTATATTGGTGGTTCCAATAAAAATCTCACATTTGTAGAAGATGCATCTGGTACGTTGATGTATTATGATTTACCATTAGCTTATATACTTATACCGATCGTCTATTTTGGTATCTCTTTGATTGCTATTGTGAAATCAGGTGCCAAAGGATTTAAAGAGAGACTTGTGGAAGGTGAGGGTCAATTTTACCAATACTGTAATTTGGTATTTGGCGGTTGGGATTTTTGCATCCATAATGAAAAATCAGCCAACATAAAACACAAAGCTCTTTACAATGAAATGAAGGCATGTTTAGAGGAAGAAAAAATGAAAGAAGAGAAACTTGGTCGTTCTAAAGAAGAGGAAATAAAACTTCTATTTAAAAGATTTTTTATCAATCTTCTCGTGATTTGCATTTTGGCTTCTGCTGGCTTTGCAATATTTTATGTATTTAATTTTTCAATAAACGAGCTCAATGCAGAAAAATCCTCGAGCTTAACTGCAAACAACTTGAGTGGCACCACCAACAGTTATTCATTTTATGATGAATATTCTAATCATAATTTGTCGAAAGTTTCACCAGTGGAACAAAACCTTCA
This sequence comes from Agraylea sexmaculata, assembly GCA_022606485.1. NCBI lineage: Eukaryota > Metazoa > Arthropoda > Insecta > Trichoptera > Hydroptilidae > Agraylea > Agraylea sexmaculata. The sequence continues at coordinate 34,745 of JAGTTH010006125.1, read as the reverse complement.
GAAACTCACAGCTCAAAAAATGAAGGCATTTTTGAATGGTGAAATTATTAATCCCACTGCGAGTAATCCTCTTTATCAAGTACGAATTTTGTTGTTGCAATACTTGCCGTCTATTTGTATTGTCAGTTTCAATATAGTGATTCCAGTTATTTTTCAGAATCTTATAAAATTTGAAAATTACAGTCCAGGATTTATTATTAAAATGACATTATTCAGAACAATTTTCTTGAGGCTCTCTTCGTTAGGTGTTCTTTTAAGTCAACTCTACATATTGATAATAGATCAGACTTCGAATACTACTTGTTTGGAAATTGGCTCAGGTTCTTTGCAATGTTGGGAAACTTATGTCGGTCAACAGCTGTACAAACTTTTGATTGCTGATTTTGTAATTCAAGTGGTGATTACATTCTTTGTGAACTTTCCAAGATCATTTTTCGCCCGACACTCGGACAGTAAATGTATGAAAATATTTGGAGAGCAAGAATTCAATTTACCCAAGCATGTTTTGGATGTTGTCTATACACAAACTTTATGTTGGTTGGGTTCTTTTTACTGTCCTTTCTTACCACTAATTGCTACAGTGTTGTGTTTCCTCCTATTCTATGTCAAGAAGTTTGCATGTTTGGTGAATTCTAAACCTTCATCTGTGGTTTATCGAGCATCTCGTTCTAATTCACTTTTCATGGTTGTCTTGTTACTTAGTTTTTGTATTGCGATCATTCCAGTGGGCTTTGCTATAGCTGAAATACCACCGTCTCAATCATGCGGTCCGTTTAGATCTCTCAATACAGTGTGGGAAGAAATTCTTATAACATTTGGGAAATTTCCCGATTTGCTCAAAAGTATTGTATTTTTAATCGGCACATCAGTGTTTGCTGTTCCAGCATTTATTGTGTTAATCCTTCTATTGTATTATTACTGGGCTGTAACAGATGCAAATAGGCATATGGTTGTAGTTTTGAAAAGTCAACTAGTCCTTGAAGGTCACGATAAGCAATTCCTTTTGAACAGACTGTCTGCATTCATTAGGCAACAACAAAAACGAAATGAAAGGGCTAAACATCACCCTCATCCCAATACAACTGATGATGAATCCACACGACATAGTTCTAAGTAATTTAATCGCTAACCATACCAAATTTTGTAAATATATTTTTATATCGTGCGTATTGTATATTAATATTTGTACTTTTAATTTTGTAAATAAGTCATTGATTTATTTATTAAGTATTTGTATGTGCACAAATTATTATTTAAATATTCTAAAAAAAGACAAACTCTGTTACCTTTTACTTCTACCAAAAATATGTCTTTTTTTCCATCTCCCCCTAGTCTTTTTGCCTTTATTATCATCATAATAGAGTAAAAAACATGACTGGATTATATTACTCCATATATTTAATGTGTATTTTATTGGATTTTACGCTTAAGCTTTTCATGAATACTTAGCAAAATATTTCAATACCAAAACTATACTCCATTACCAATTCATACTCAAACACAAATAAATTTTAACCACATCCTGTAACTTTAATAGTAGGTATGTAAGTTTAATTTGTATTGAGATTATTCAGCATTTCGAGTGATTATATGTAATGTAAATACAATAATATGATTGTGATTTAATTTATGGTGTTTGTCTGTAATGTAGTCATCATATCTTCTAAGTATGTAGTGATTTCTAAAATAAATAACAATTGAACTTGTATTAATTCTTGTTTTATTTGAAACGTTTGACAAAAAAAACTACCTTTATGTTTCAACAGAACATTTATTTTTCATTATGACATAAAAAATCTATTATAAAACCTTATTGTTAAATCCGCATAGGCACTTGTTGAATTTATTAATATGTATACTCTATGACTAGAAAATTCTTATCACATTTTTTTAAAAAGTGAGGGCAAAGAGAAAACATTGACTAGAAATAATTTAAAAAAAATCGGTAGCACACAAATTCAAGGGCATATTTCACACTTATAATTCAGGATCATACGCATACAATCTAGAACCACCTACAATAGGTGATTTTTTATTGCTTTTAATACCTGAAAGAATAAAAAGTTCAAAACATAAGAAATTAACTATTGGTCAAATTATTGTTTTTTACTTTTCAGACTTGATTGGCGTTTCACGTATTGCAGTTGATTTCTTATACTTTCTGAGGCACTTTTAGGACGGTTGTCATCTAAAAAATATTATATTTATTTAATAAAATATCATAGCTATGTTTTATAATATCACCTACTTGAAATAATTGTTTCAGTTTTGATTACTTTGGCAATCGGTGGTAAAATTATCTTCTTTCCTGGATTTTGTGTGGAATTTTCATTATTAGCAAGAGACAATTCAATTATTCTCGAACGTGCTAAAATCTCGGTTTTATTTTTATTTAATAAAGATTTAATATAAAAAGTGAATACTAATTACCGGAACTCTGCACAACATCAGATGGTTCATTATTAATTTCAACGGAATCAACAATCATTGGAACCTTTTGCCGAATTATAGGGGATAATTTACGCATTTCATTTCTAGCTTCTAATTCTATCTCTGTTGTATTTTTATCTGTGACATTTTTATTTCCAAATAATGGTGATAACTTGACATTGCTCTTAATAGTTGAACTAGGGCTGGTTTTACTTGCTTCTTTTACTATGATTAAATTTCCACTGTTATTTTCATCATTCTCAGCTGTAGTATTTTTATTTAACTCTCCTTTTTTTCTCTTATCTTTTTCTGTATTAATGTCAGTCTGAACACGCAGATTGAGATTACCGTATTGGTGTATTATATAATTTAACAACCAAAAATAACCATCGTGTAGTCCAGGATCAATCTTTTTTGTCTTTTTTTTAATGATAGGAATATTTGTTGTGTATGCTTCAACCCTGGTGGGGCACTTATACCTGACAATATTTATATCCGGATTAAAAAGTGAATATGCTTTTGATAGATTTTTTGTAATAACTACTTACATATTAACAATAGCTTCTATGTTCAACATTTCAACTATGTCAAGATCATCTATGGCACCCGGTTTATCTTGTTTGTTAGCAAGAATCAATATTGGTTTACCTAAAAGATTTCATTTATATAAATAAATCACAAATATTGTATTTTGATTGTTCACCTGAAATTTGTTTGTGAGATAAAACTTCATTTAAAACAAGAGCACATTCCTCAAATCTGGATCTATCTGATGAATCAATAACAAAGATAACTCCATGTACATCCGCATAATATATCGGCCAGATGCCTCTAACTTGAGGACTTCCGCCAATGTCATATATTGTAACAGGTACATTGCGGTGATATAAATTTACAGCTCTAAATCCAACTGTTTTCAGAACTTCCTTTGCTGGTTGGCCCGATAAAAAGTTCACCGTGCTTGATTTCCCCGCATTATCAAGACCTTTCAACCGATTAATTACAAATGAATATTTAATTTGATGTAATGATTGCATGAGTAATTTCTTGTCAAATAAATAGAATTACCGATTAGTAAAAGATGAATATGTTTGTCGTATCGTCTTTTTTTACATAGTGAATTACAATTGCCCATGTTAACATAAATTTAAATAAAAAAACCTATCGACTAAAAAGATGAGGAGCCGTTAACAAACGTCAGCCATTTGTAAACATTTTTTGACATATGTAGTGTTTGTAGCATACATGCATAAACCATCAGCTATAATAAATAATATTATGTTTTTTGTCAATAACAAAAGAAAACTACATAATACAATAGCACTATTTTTATGAGGTATAATAAGAACTTACAAAATTATATGAATTTTTTGTATGCATTATTAGTTTATTATAGATAAATAAAATTTTGACGTGTTTTGCTGAAAATATTTTAATTTATGGACAATACATAAAAAAGAGTTGTAATATTATCAATACATAAAATTATTTGGTTTTGTGTATGTTGGCAGTTGTCTAGTGACAGAACGTCAAATTAGAGTTAATGGCCATGTCATCTTCAGACATGCTCTCCTTTCAGGATTATCCTGCTGAAATTCAGGTGCCCGTTCACAGCTCCAATCAAACTACTATTTCGCTTTCTTTGCCTGAACCTCAGATAACTGATGATCCCGACACTGCTATCCCAGGTATTTATATACTTGCTAAAATTTCGCAAAAGTTTTTCATCAACTTGCCTGTCTACTTTTCTTAGAAAAAAATCATAATTTTTGGACTGTAGAGTATTATCAAAAATACTTTGACGTGGATACTGAAGACGTTGCCCAGAGAATTATCTCATCCATGATGCCATATAAAATTTCACCCAATTACTTCGATAATACAATAAGACATAAACCAGATATGTACGGACCATTCTGGATATCTACAACTTTGGTAATAAAGGGTTTGATTCATTTATATTTTAAATATTATATTCTATGTACGTACTTATAGATATTTGTAATCGGAATAAGCGGTAATATTACAAGCTATATTCAACATGCCAATAGTAATTTTCAATGGAGATACGATTTTCATCTTGTATCGTATGCAGCAACAGCAATATTCTGCTATGTGTGTCTTGTTCCGTTGGCTTTATGGGCTGCCCTTAAATGGACAACCGAAGAAAATACCAATGAAGTGTTAAACGAAGAGGTACACAAATAAAATAAATCATCTTTAAACCCCAGTGTATTATGTAAATTTGCTCTTATTATTACAGGATAAACCTCTACCGCCAAGTATAATATCTCTACTCTGTTTGTATGGATATTCGATTTTCATATACATTCCCGTGTCATTTTTATGGACTATTCAAGTCTCATGGTTTCAATGGTGTTTAGTAATAGCGGCTGCATTGCTATCGGGATTGGTTCTGGTATATCTCCTGATGCCTGCTTTAAAAAGGTCAAAATATTATATTTGGCTAATTGGAAGTATACTTGGTTTCCATTTTTTACTAGCGGCTGGTTTCATGCTGTATTTTTTCCACGTTCCCTCCAGCGATAAAAATTGAATATATAAATCTTATACTATTGCCCATAAATCATAAATGATTGTTGCTATAAGTAGATGTACATATATATTACTTAAAAAAAAAATCAAATACAATAATTTATTTACAATTGTTCACAAGCCCAAGTTAATTTTGTCATTATAATATTTTGTGTATGATTTATTAAAATAAATATAAAATTAATTCTATGTGTTTTTGATTCAATTGCAAGGATTATCTTTGATATGTTTAGATGTAAAGTTTCTGTAAGATAAAAAAAAAACATTACATATTGAGTGCACTTTTTTTATATAAATTTTACAATTGCTTGTAATAGTCGCGAAACAACTTACTGCACTATATCAGGCAACTTGGCTGCAATGCAAATATTTTTGTGTCCGAGATGCTCACTTGATTCAAAACTGAACATTTCAATTTCCCCGAAATGTTTAGAACGACCAACTTTTGCTGCTTCAAAGAGCTAAAAACAGAGTATTTATAATATACACACAAACAAAGTACATATTTATTTTTCAATTATTACAATTCAATAATAATGAGTTTACCTTAACGCCTAATTCATAAGGAACTACAACATCATCTTTTGCGTGAAGAATTAATACTGGCGATGAAAATTTTGTAATGTGCTGATCAGATAAGAATTTAAGTCCATCATCCAGCACCGGGTTTACAATAGTGTAATGAAACCATGGCACCCAGCTATAAATCTGATAATTTATGTTTCAGACTATATGTTATAATATAAAAATAAATAATCTCATTTGTTACCTTTCCCAACAAATGACCTTCCAATTCTTCTTTAAAATTGTTAAACGGACTTTCAAGAATCAATCCATTAGGCTGTTGGATATTACCATATTGACTAGCTAATTCCTTCAGTGAATGAATTGAAATTCCGGTACCTGAAAAATTACTCAATTCAGACATGCAGTATTTATGAATGCATATTTGGTTAATTACCTAAAGAATGGCCCCAAACAAATATATTTGGACATTTCCCACCTTCTTTTTCGACAGTATTTAGTATCCACTTATACATTGTAATGAAATCTTCAACAACTCCCTCTTCACTCAATTCAACCTCTGTTGAATCTCCGTATCCTATAAAAGTAGTAAATAGAGGTTACAAGTTTTTTAGACTTCTTAACTTAGTTATCTTACCTCTATAGTCGAAGGCGATGCAATGAAAGTTGAGATTTTGTAATAATTTGTACAATGTTAAACGATGACCAATTCCTCGGTGGAATGAATTGCCTAAATAATGAGTAATTACGGTTATTGAAAATACGTATGTTTTTAAATAAAATACTAACCATGTGCATAAAGCAATATGGGACAATCTCCTTTGGATAATAATTTTTCAAATATTTTATTTTTATCCAATACATCAGTTTCTCCTGATGATTTGGAGGCGTCATCTTTCCATTGTTTGTACTTTGATGGTAAAATATGCCAAACACCTAAAAAAAATACATAAAACAATATGAATTATATTCCGTGACAAGGAATAGAATGACAGTATATTTCTCGAACTTGGCAGGTTTTTTTTATCAATATAAAATATTGTTTCACACAAGGCGAGTCTATGTATTAGCTAGTTTCGGGATTTTGCGTTATTTTCAAGAAAACTTCCACTACAACTCAATGTTGCTAACCTTGGGGTAAATAATATTGGCATCTCTAGACGGACAGAACTTTTACTTGTTCGAAATGCCTTGTACATGAGTACTATATACATATATAACTACATAAATATATGTATTTTAAATCAACTAACCTAATGATACAAGCTTGTTGGATGTATTAGAGTGAGAATCCACAAAAAATGAATTGATTCCTAAAATTCCAGACGAATCTGGATCTCTTAATCCTGAATGTTTCGGCCATGGCACTAAAAGAAAATGAATTAGGCATGAATCAGTGCAGATTATAAACAATTTTCTTCAGTACAACATATTATATTAAAATAAAATAAAAATATTTTCAAATAAACAATGTAATGGATTCTATTTTGAGATAATTTAAATAACAGTGAAAAATTATAAAAGAACCCACCCATATTAATGAAAACGAATCCTTTTCTTATTGTGTGACTGCATTTGAATATAAGAGGGAACACTCCATAAATTACCAGTAAGAAAATCAAACTTGATTTAACTGTTGTAAATAAAAATCTAAAATAAAATTTCAACAAAATGTAAGGTATTTAAAAAAATCAATCTGTGGAATAAATTGGTATTGCATGTATATTGCTTATTTAATGATTCCACAAAATGAACATGCAAATGATAAAATTGAATATATAATACATACGTTTTTTCAATAGCAGGTAAAATAAGATACATTGTAAGCATGCTGGTTAGTACTACAGATTTCTTGAAATAATAATTAATATTGCCCATATTTAAAATATGCCTGAATACTTGTAGATACTTAAAAGTAATTATTATAACTTGTTTAAGTTATTAACAAAATGATCATCAACAAATTTTGGTACACACTTTTCTAAAACAAAAACACACAAAATATATTATAAATTTATTTAAACATAAATTTTATTACACATGCAAAAAACAATATCAAGTATTAGAAGGGAATGGGGGAAATGTTTTTTTATTTAAAATTGCTGTCAAAATACATTTTCCTTTTTACTAAGCAATAGAGTATTTTATAAAGTATGACATAAATATTATCTCTCTATAAAAGATATGGATGCATAATAAAAGGTTTATCTGTTTTATAAGATTGATCTGTAAAATTATTTTATATTTTTTATCTCATCTCATTCATATCTGTATATTTAAAATCAATGAGCTTATATGTTCATTGTGTAAAATACACATAGATAATATGTGATCTGTTATTTAAGAAAATAAATAATATTATGTGTAGTAGAAACATAACATGAACTCTCACCTTTTTAAGAAAATTGTACGAGGCATTGAATATTTAATTTAAAAAATCAATATTGTGAGCCAAGGTTGACCTAAAAAATAATAGTAAGATTGCGTTAGTCAATACAACCATGAAAATTTATGTACTATAAATATTATAAGGCAAATTCAACAGCTTTTTACCTGTATTTTTATTGTGGCATCTAATACGTACATTACTCTTTGTTCAAATGATGATAGAATTTTTTTACCCACTTTATTTGTGCTATTTTAGTTGTTTTTATCATATAGCATAGTACAATTTACATAGTTTTATTATTCATGTATTTTATACATATACAGGGGAGAAATTTTTGTACGAAGACAGGGTAGAATTACGTTATTAAAGATACAATTTTTATTAATTAATTAAGTGTTAATAACTGGAAGAAGCCCTAAATCATACCTGAATTATTTTAACGATTCGCGTAGGTATAAAAATAATAAAATATTATTTCGATCAACTGAAACCCAATTAAGTATATAACATTTAAAAAAACTGCGACTGAGTAAATGTATTTTTATATTTTAATATAATAAAAAAAACGATTGAAAATGCTTTAAAAAACGATAGAAAATGCTTGTTGTACAATATTTAAAAAAATGTCTAAATCGTATAGATATTTTCACGTTCATTTATTTATATTTCAAATTTAATGGATAATTACGCAAACAATGGCAATATTATGTGATCAACAGTAAGAATAAAAATAATTGGATAAAATAGTACCTTTTGTTATGAAATATTTGTTCAATGGTAAAACAGTAAAAGAGCAAATGAGTCATGAAGCCTCAAGTACAACCTTTGCTGAAATGAACCGGTTCTTGATTTTCCTCTGTCAAATTGGTGTCTCTGATGTTGCCATTATATAATATTAATCACTAGCAAATGTCATATGTATGTAAAAAATAATAAAATCTATAAAAGTTATTGATGATAAAACATAAAAGTTCAAAAGATGTAGTCGATAAAAAAAACAGTGAGAATGAAAAATATTTCACAGGTATTCACACTATACATAATATATAGAAATAAAAGGATGTTGAATGTAATCATGATTATTAATTGAAGATTTTTCACCGAAATAAGGATGAGGATCTGTTTCTAGTTAGTCTAGGGCCAATACAGATGTCTTGCAAAAGTACTTCGTTTTCGCGGATTAAAAATTCACATGTCACATCTTGAAGTCGATTTTCGGGCTCATCCATTCGATTTACATCGGGTTTTCACAATTAATGCGTGTACAGTGATTTTATTAGTCGATGCGTTTGTGTTCAACTGTGTTTTTTTTACATCATTTTACTGAAATTGGTAAATCCTAAGCTTGTGGACCACGGATGAATAAAATATTTACCAAGGAAAAACACGTTAAATAAATTTGTGATAGTTTGTAATATTTTGATTGTGAATGCAGCAAATAGTCGATTATTACGAGGTGGTGGTGTTAACGGTGCCTTACCTTCAAGTATGAAGTGATTTAATTAGATTTTTTTATGAATTGAATATTTCAAAAAAATACATAAATATCTACAGGAAGAATGTTTGGCCTTCAAAGGGTGTTCTGCAGGAGATGCAAGGATAACGGAAGGATATAAATTACCAGCAGAATGTAAAATGCAACTCAGTTAAATGTTAAAAACTTATGTTGATGATTAAATTGACTTTTAGATGTAATACACACTGTTTGACCTGTGGATAAATCAGATAGAAAATTGGCTTCTTGTTATGAAAAATTGAGAACGGAATTAAATCTGTGACTTTTCCATGTATTTCAACTGGTGTACATAAATTTTGCGTGGCATGGGCAGGCAACATAGCTTGTTCGTTGGTCAGAAACTTTTTGGAAAGCGATTGCAGAAATAGTAGAACTATCGAGAGGGTGATCTTTTGTGTATTTTCAAAAACCGATTTGGATATGTATCAGAGAATCTGTAAAGATTATTTTCCAAGCCAATGAAAGAATCTTTTTTTTTCATTTCCACTGTGTACCTATGTCCCATGTTTGGAATTATTAATAAATAAAAATTTTAAAAACTGTGTGCTTAAAAGTTTATTGAAAATTAACAGTTAAAAATTAAAGCAAGTGGCTGAAATTAATACATTTTATAAAAATATTTATCACATTTTAATCTATCAGAATTAGTGTCTAGTTATGACATTAACTTCCTGTGCCAGCAAATCGTGATAGTATGGGAAGACACAGTTCGTCTAACTGTAAAATTATGATTATTTCAAGATATTATAAAAAGAATGTTGTTTTTGACTGCATTATACCTCTAATCCTTGAATTTCGTCTTCAGAGTAATCAAGTTGATTGCTGTGCATACTAGTTTCCCAATCATCACTACCAATGCTAATAGAATCCATCGACGAATCTCCATCTGAGTTTGAAACATCTTCTACAATATAAAAGCAAAGCTGTATAAGAAAAACGAAAAAAAAAAATGTATTTAAATTTTATACCATTTACTGCTTGTTCTTCATTTATATCATCTGCATCAACAAGCGGTGGCCAATCTTTAAGTTTTAATTTCTGATGCTTCTGTAAGAAGAAGTATTTGGAATGACATTATATATTATAGTTCTATACCATCATCACATTTTATATAATGACACCTTAAGTTCTTCAGGAACATTTTTAATGGCACAGGGAGTATCTTGTAAATCTATGTAGATCAAATGTTTCATTTTCAATAACATATTTTTATTTAAACCGTCCAAGTTACTAATCTGAAAAGGAATGATTGAGATAATAATAACCAGCTATAATGTACACAATATAATTCATACATACATTGTTGTTGTTAAAAAAGGCAAATTTTAAATATTTGCATTTAGTTACACACAAAGGGAATGATTGAAAGTCGTTTCTTTTGAGATTTAAATGTATCAATAATCGTACTTTTTTCATATCATCGGGTAATTTATTGATCAAATTATTTTCTAAAGTTAACCACCTAAAGATGTATTGCATTAATTATAGTTATAATATAATTGAACATAGAAACCTCACATTAAATTCTTCAACTTTGTGAAGGATTTGGGCAGCTGACGTAACTTATTTCCACGGGCACCAAAAGTATTTAAGTTTTGTAACTGTCCTATTTCTTCTGGTAAGGCGGAGAGATCAGTATAATTACACCATAACACTTCTAAATTCGAGAGCAATCCTAAATAATAGAATTAGAGAATAATATGTAAAGAAACATATTAACCTGGGGGAAAAATAAAATGTGTTACTTGATCTCGTTAACATTATCAAATTACCTATTTCTGGGGGTAACTCTTTGAGGGGATTGTAACTCAAATTTAAATCGACAAGTGATGCCAATTGATAAATTTCATTCGGTATTGTGGTTATTTTGTTATTACTTATATTCAAGACTGCTAATTGTGGCAATCTTTTCAAAATATCAATATTCAATATTGTCAAATTATTGTTTTGCAAGTATAATTTTTGGATATCTTTACATTTGATGATTCCTATAGGATAATCATCTATTGCGAGAAATTTTAGATTCAGAGCAGATTTCTTTTGGTCAATTGCATCTTCAATTTGCATTATCATTCGACTATTACATATATATTTGTAGATGAACATCATTTATGATCACCTATAGTCCTAGAATCATAAAAATATAGAAATTTCACTATAATAAATAATGGCTATCAAGTAAAATAAATAATTGGTTCATAAGTTTTAAATGGTCGATGATCCGATCAGGACCTTTCTTGTAGTACTAGTATTTTTTAATTAATATTTTGAGTGGATATAAATAAGACGCATATTATTATGTATTGATATTTGGTGATTATGATCACTATTTATAGTTATTGATAACAGTTTACATCATAATACAGAAATCAACTTATAGGATGGAAATTTAAGCAGTACTTACTTTTATGAATCAATCAGCTGATTGGAACAACCTTATATTATTGTACATAAATAGACGTCAACTTTGGATTAGGTTTGGAGGTTAGCCAAATGACAACATAATAATTTAAAATTAAAATTAATGCCGATTTATTACATAAATTATTCTCAGAATTTATTACAAATAAAATTAAATTTCGTACATCTAAATACTTATTACAGTCGTCGCTCCTCCTGTTTATATCTAAAATAGGTACTTTACTATGAACAGGTTTTTTTTATTAAAAAATATGCTTTTTACTACTTATACTTAGACAAGATAGAGATTTTGAAGAATTTCATATTTTTATATGCATAAATTATAAAAACAGTTGGCCACTTACAGAATGAGGAATGACAGAGTGTCAAAATAGTAAAATGACAGCTAGTTGACCAACCCGGTTTCCTTTGAAAAATTATTTCAGTTGTATTATTAATTCATATAAACCGTAATTAAAATGGCATTCCTTGAAGACACTTCGATCGTTTTGATATCTCAGGTTTGCTTTTTTTTACAATCATGAACTGTATTTTTAATTGAGTTATATATTTTTTATATCTGATGTTTACTTACAGGTTTTATTTTTTATGGGTGGATGGGTATTCTTCGTGAAGCAGTTGTTCAGAGATTATGAAGTTCATCATCTTTTAGTGCAGCTAATATTTTCTATAACTTTTGCTCTTAGTTGTACTATGTTCGAGTTAATAATTTTTGAAATTATCGGATATCTCGATTCGAGGTTTGTATCGAATACTATATTCATTGAAATATTCAACATGTTATTATAATTCTTTGATTTTTGTAGCTCTCGATATTTTCATTGGAATTTAGGCCTTTACACAATGCTCTTTATGGTTATTGCTGTGATTCCATTTTACATAGCTTATTTTTGTATTAGTAATATTCGCTACTGTATGTATTTTTATTTAATCAATCAATAATTTATAGCATAAATATTAATCGAAACACCCATTTTAGTTCGATCTACTTCAATAAGACCAATGACTGTGATTGTTTGGTTTATTTATCTTTATTTCTTCTGGAAATTGGGAGATCCATTTCCCATTTTGAGTCCCAAACAGGTTACATTTTTATAGTTATTGTAATTTTATAGATAATCAATATGTTGTAATTAACCCCAAATTTATTTATCAAAGGGAATTCTTTCAATTGAACAAGGTGTGTCGAGAGTCGGTGTTATTGGAGTCACGGTCATGGCTATTTTATCAGGTTTTGGAGCTGTAAATTATCCATACACTTCAATGGCTATTTTTATGAGGTACCCGATAAAATATCAATATTCTTGAACTATATGAATATTATTATTTATTTATGAAAAATCCATCAATTTTTTTAGACCAGTTACTCAATCTGATGTGCATTCAATTGAAAAGCGTCTTTTGCAAACAATGGATATGATATTGGTGAAGAAGAAAAGAATAGCTTTGGCTAAATCACAAGCTGCTGCACCAAGAATCCATCAATCTACAGGAAGTAGTGGTAATACTACTCCAGCACCTCGTAGACTGTGGAATTCAATTATGACGAGTGTTGGAAACATAACCAACACTTACCAGCAATCAACTGAAAGTTAGTACTTGTGTTTAATATAGATAGTGTTGAATATTATTAAATATTATCACTTTTAGATATTGGACAGTTAAAATCAGAGATTGTGTGTTTGGAAGAGTTAGCCCGTCAACTTTTTCTTGAAGCTCACAGTGCACGATCAATGATGGAAAGAATTCAATGGTCAGGCACTCTCCAAGGAAAATACTTTAATTGTCTCGGCTATTTCTTTTCACTTTATTGCATGTGGAAAATTTTCATAGTAAGACAAACATTTGTAATGATAACACTACATTATTTATTATTTTTATTAATGTCTTTTAGTCAACGATAAATATTGTATTTGATCGAGTGGGCAAAAAAGATCCAGTCACTAGAGGTATTGAAATTGCTGTTCATTGGATAGGATTCAATATTGATGTGTCTTTTTGGTCACAGCATGTATCATTTTTTCTAGTCGGATGCATTGTTGTCACTAGTATTCGGGGTTTGCTTTTGACATTTACTAAAGTAAGTTAATCCATCGAACACTGAATGTAAAACAATCTTTGATATTAATAACCTTTATTTTTTTAGTTTTTTTATAAGATCTCATCATCAAAATCATCCAATGTGATTGTATTAATTCTTGCCCAAATAATGGGTATGTATTTTTGTTCGAGTGTTCTTTTAATGAGAATGAATATGCCAGCTGAGTACCGAGTTATAATTACTCAAGTACTCGGTGATCTACAGTTCAACTTTTATCATCGTTGGTTTGATGTGATTTTCTTAGTGAGTGCCCTTACGAGTATATTTGTACTATATTTGACGCACAAGTAGCATTTGTTATTCACTCTCAACCAGCCAGTCTTAAATGAGACTAAAGAGAGTGATTATGACATTGAAGTGTGCATTTATTGACGTTTTCTGTGTGCCAATGTGACGGAGGGAACTAAAGACATTTTTATGATTGTTATACATTTTGCCAAATTTTATTGTTTTGATAATCTATTTGGATTAAAGAGTGATTATTATTTGTAAGTTTTCCATTATATTAATAAAAAATACTTTTTACGTTCAAGTTTTTCATTATAATAGGTGATTATTTGCAATAATCAGTTGATTAGGGTAGTTTTAACGCCTAGTTAATGCTTTTAACAGAGATCAGTAGTATTATAACAACATTCTCTGCCTTTTATAACAATTCTTTGAGTAAAAAAAATACATTTAAACGATTTCAATGAAGTATAAAGTAATTTTTAAATATATACCAATGTGCTAATAAATTTTATATAATAAATATGTTATTATTTTAATTGCATGCATGCATACATATTTTCACCAAACGTCAGTGGGTAAGTATTTTATTATGAATGTGTCAAACGTCACTACATTCGATCGTCGCTAATTTTATCGTAATCTTGAATGAAAAATAGTTTACATTTAACCGAATCTTCTGCATTTAGGTAAAAAAACTTATATTTTTTCTACTCTTGCTGAAAACCTCTACTTAAAATAATATGTATCGCTTCAAGAGGTGACATCTTTATGAAAGTCGAGTTTTTTGTGTACGTTTAATTTTTCGTCTTCGATGAATGGACTTTGATATTTAGTTTCTGCCGATGATCTGATACAACATGTAGCATGTAATTCGTAGCGGATTAATCGTTCTCTTAGATTATCTTTTTGTTCGAGCTATTAAAATTCGATAAATATGCTATTCTTACTATATTGAACTGTTTACGCAGAGGTATGCTTAAAATAAATATTTATTTTTCAAACAAAAAATATATCATAAAAAATTCAAGGGTCATTCTGTTTCATTGATATATACTCACAATCATATTTTTATTTTATTTATATACTTTTATTATTTGCAGTGTCCGTACTTATCCAACATGCAGAAAACAATTGAAAAGGGTATAAATGAGTGTAAGTACATTTTATGTAATTTATGTGAATTCAATGAACGAATGATAAAGATAAGACATTGCGCAATTCCAAATGACGATATTCTTACATTTTTTTATTATAATTTAAAAAAAAACATAAGTCCACTGTGTTTAGATATTCAACGAATGCAATGTACATATTATATGATTTAGATATTCAATTCAGTTCCTTAAATATCTAGTTTAAAACTCTTAATATCAACATTAATGAGTATTATAATCCCAAACGCATTTTTGAAGTTTATTTGAATAATATTTCCTATCCTTACTATTGATGATTATGATTCCACAATTAATTGAATAGTAACTTTTAAATTAAATATATTTCTATTACTGGAGGTTGATATAATAACTATAAACACTATAGTTTAGTATTTGGGACGCAGCTATTGCTATAAAGTGAGCTACGTCACTCATTTTTGTACAATAATAATTACATAAAAAAGATGTTTGAAATTCAGTAGCTCTCTGTATGTTGTCTTATGTTATTTTATCTTATTGTCCTTTTGTTATTTAAATCGTATTGCGATATCTTATGACGGGCGTTAGTGAAAAATATATATCAAAATGAAATATTTTCAACATTATTTATTACATATATTTAATCGAAATAACTTTCATCGGCATCAACAACTTTTTGTCAACGTTTGGGTAAATCATATGTATATTTATTTTCGAAGGCAAACTTCATTTTTAGAATTAATAACAAAATGTCAAAGTCTCTTGATTTTTCTCACCCCCTGAAAACAGACGCGGTTTGTCTGCCTTCAAGTGCAGCTATAAGAACCTAAAAAAATCCACCATTCTTACCCAAATCAAACCAATTTTCGTAATATTATAATTGTTTATGTAATAGGTACAATGTAAATTAATTAATTTAATGATTACTTTCTAACAAATACAGCTATTTTTTAAAGACTAACATGTTCCAATCTCAGCCAAACCTACTGGCACTTGAATTATGTGAAGGCGCTTCGCTGAAAACAGTTTATAATTAATAATCGGTCGGTGAAATATCTGGTGAATATGGTGGATGTGATAAAACTTCATATTGTATTTCGATTGACCAGTGCTGGTTGTTTTTTTTAATTTTCCAACACGTTCTAGACTCAATGAATATAGAATATAGAAGGCATTGAATTTTCTCATACATTAACTGAACTTTGCGCCAATATGATTCTGCTGTTATGGTTTTGACAGATCTTAAGAACGAATAATGGATCACTCTTATGGCATTCCACCATAACTGGAGGTGTATTTTTATCCATTTGTTGGATCGTTTTCGATTATCATAATATATGTAAATGCAATTTTCATCATTATTGTATACAGGTAATTTTATTTACCTACGCATATTCTCGACGACTGTCTTTATACAATAATTATTGCGTAGTTTTTACTGGTTTTGATATAAAGTGGGTGTGTTTCCTCGTCATATGTGACGTATAAGCCACTCCCACTTCTTTCCACATCAAATCATTATAACAATAATTGTCTAATTACTTCAGTCAGCTTTGAACCATTCTCAGTGTCGTTCCGATTCGTAAATAAATCTCCGTACTTCGGCGGTAAAAATATTTTTTTAATTACCAAAAAATACACTACTAAAATAATTACCGAATTTTTTTTGGCGCATTCGAAATTCGTTATTTATTGTTTATAAAATTAACCACTAATAAACCGGTTTGAAAACGCTCTAATAAGTGGAAAAAAACCATGTTAGATTAATATGTAATTATTGGTGCTACTCTTCAAGAAACACTAAATTAAATTAACTCAGTAGCGCAGAATTTTTAATTAAATCATCAAGGTATTCTTATGTCGTACTTATAATATCATTGATGTGTAATTATTTACACTTAAAGTAATTTGTTTGTTTTCAATTCGTCGACAGATTGTTGAATCTTTATAAGTAAACGACAATTGTGCAAAGAACTCGTTTTATACTCGTAAATATAGGGATACATTATTTTGTCAAATCAAAAACGACTAATTTTATATCAACAATGGAAATATCCTCATTGTAAAGCTTAGATGTTCAAATTCCAACATGCAGCAGATGGATTTAGTTAAATTTTTGATTAAATACACTCGGTGTAAAAAGGAAATCGTTGAAAGATTTTTTTCCATTTGATTTTGAATAAGGAAAAAATACTTTGCTTAACAAACTAACCTTTTTAACAATGATCGTTTTATTATCTCTTGTATTGTACAGTGCACTTTAAATATTGGCTTAAAAATAGTAGGTATCGCAATACCTAATACCTTTTTTAAATACCTACTGTTTTTTTAATATCATTTAATGATTTATTGCTCTTTTTATGTCATTTGTCAAACATTATCAATCATTTCTTTTTCGTATCAAGCGGGGTTGCGTAGGGTTAAAGGATTAACATATTAGAGATTAAAATCGTAAACTGAATGAAACTGTTTTGATTAATTGCACAATAAAATAGGTAGATACTTTAGTGCTAGTAAACCGCTTATTTATGCAGAGATGATAAAGTATTAGGTACCTGTATAATAAAAAATCGTAATCGTACGTATGATTTCACAATTTTAAAAAGATTAAATTCTGCCGTGAAATAAGACAAATCCGCCCGGATAAACTTGATAACTGATAATGCGATACCTATAATAATATTAAACGCAAAATGATTTAATATTTCGACAGCCAAAAGTCGAAATTAATTAAATGCAAATATAGATAGATAATCTCCAATATGCGATAAAAAAATACACTGGACAATAGAGTGCACTTATATAAGTAAAAGGAAAGTTAACATCGTGATTTTTTTGGTACGGTATTTAAAGCAATCCAAATTGATTCCGGTTTTTTCATTGAAACAAACACTCGATGCTGAATTAAATATATCTCTCGGTTCAGTTCAATATCATGGCACTAAGCCAGTGTCATTCATTTCCTATTCAGTGTCATTGTCACAATATTTTTTTAAAATAATATGTTGTATATATTTATTAAAATATTACAGACAGGAGAATGTCCTCTTCTGGAGTGCCAATGCCGAAAGTGCCATTGATAGGAGTCATAGATGAAGGTACAAAATCAGTCAGATTTGTGGTAAGTTCTTTGATGAATTATTGTAATAGGTGCATACTTTCATGAAATTACTTATTTTTTTACTAGATCTTTAAAAGTCAATGCACTGAAGAATTGGTATCGTCTCAAGAAGATCTGATTCAGGAAGTGCCCCGTGAAGGTTGGGCTGAACAAGATCCCCGCATCATTTTGAGTGCCATCAGAAGATGTGCCAAAGCCGCAATCGACCAATTGGCTGGATTGGGTATTTAAAAATTGTGTTTTGCAAATATGTATACAACATGTTAATTATTTTTTATATTTTATTGTAGGTTTTTCCAAAAAAGACATAGTAACTCTTGGAATAACCAACCAAAGAGAGACAACTGTTGTTTGGGACAAAGTGACTGGAGAACCTCTCTACAATGCCATTGGTAATTATGTAGAAAAATATTTTCCATTCCTCCAAATAAACTATCCAAATACTCTAAAAGTCCGTATGAGATTTAATTACCTTTATGCATTGATCTTTTTTTCAATAGTTAAACATGAGTAAAAAATATGAATATCTGGATCTAATGTGTTACTAGTAAAGTAAAATAAAATCATCATAATTTTCCATGCTTTATATCTTTCTCTTTAATAAAAAACAATACCTATATAAATATATAACTACGGCGGAACCTTGATTTTACGATTTTTTTTAAAATAAAAATTTCAAATTAATGGTTTTACATTTTAGAAACCCTTATTTAGAATATTTTTTCAACAGAAAATAAATTAATCTGTAGTATTGACATCTTTTTTTTTCCACCCAAATGTAAATTTTCCACGAAATTATTTCACTTTGTATATTTATATATTTCAGTAAATCGTTATTATTTATTGTTTTAAAGTACACAATCATAAAAAATGTAAAATAGCATGTATTTATTCACTATGTGAACGTACATATATGGGAAGAAAGTTCAAATCCTCAATTTTACATTTCCCTCAAATTTTCGTTTTTTTTTTTTGCCAATCCCTTCAAAAACAATGTTTTACTGTATGTATTGTATATTTTTCTGAAAGTGTAGATAAATATATGATTTTTATGTAGCTTGGAATGACCACAGAACTGCAGCTATTGTGGAAGAGATGTCTTCGTATGAAAATGTTAGTGCCCGTAGTGGTCTTCCATTATCTCCCATGTTCAGTGGACCTAAACTACGATGGCTCATGACAAACGTGCGAGCTGTACAAAAAGCTGTTTCCGACAATCGTTGCCTAGTCGGCACCATCGATACTTGGATCATATGGAATTTGACGGGTGGACCTAAAGGAGGATTGCACATTACTGATGTTACAAATGCCTCCAGAACCTGTTTGATGAATTTAGAAACTTCAAATTGGGATCAAGCATTACTTAGACTATTTCGAATCAACATTAAAATGTTACCTGAAATTCGTTCAAGCTCAGAATTATATGGCACTGTATCCGACGATTCTATTTTAAAAGGCATACCAATTTCAGGGGTAAGATTCTTGAAATTGATTTTTACAATTACATTTGTGTAAAAATATTTTTCTCTAGATTCTAGGAAATCAGCAATCAGCATTAGTGGGACACATGTGTCTTAAAGAGGGACAGGCGAAAAATACCTACAGAAGTGGCTGTTTTTTATTGTATAACACAGGCACAAAGGTGATTATTCAGAATTAATTACTAAAAGCTAATCTAACTTTGTTAAAAAAAATTTAAGAGAGTGAAATCTTCCCATGGTCTGGTGACAACAGTGGCTTTTAAATTAGGAAAAAATGCACCCACAGTATATGCATTAGAAGGTTTATTATTATTTTATTATACTTTATTGAGTGTAATCTTATGAATTATTTTCATTAACTATAGGATCTATTGCCGTGGCTGGTGGAGCATTAAAATACATGAGAGATAAATTAAAACTTTTAAAAGATCTCGATGACGATCTCGAGCATGCGTTAAAAACAGCTCCCACTTCAGGAGATGTTTACTTTGTACCTGCATTTAATGGACTTTACGCTCCATATTGGAGAAAAGATGCCCGAGGGTATGAAAAATAAATCTTCATCAATTGTCTTTACTAATTATTATAAT
Organism: Agraylea sexmaculata; assembly: GCA_022606485.1. Lineage (NCBI taxonomy): Eukaryota > Metazoa > Arthropoda > Insecta > Trichoptera > Hydroptilidae > Agraylea > Agraylea sexmaculata. The sequence continues at coordinate 14,251 of JAGTTH010006125.1, read as the reverse complement.
GAGATTCGATTTTTAGGATAATTTGTGGAATGACTCTCTTTACGAATAGATGTCATCTTGTGCGAGCTGCCTTAGAATCAATTTCCTTTCAAACTCTGTGAGTGATAAATTTTCACATATTAAGTTGCAAATTAATTGATAATTTTTTTCTTAGAGATATTATCGAAGCCATGAATAAAGACTGTGGAGTCACATTAGAAAAATTACATGTTGATGGAAAACTTAGTGCAAACAATTACTTAATGCAATCGCAAGCTGATCTATCTGGTATTCCCATATGTTAGTATTTTATTTTAAACGTTTAATGTAATATTTTTATACACAAATCAAATGAGTGTTGAAAATTTACAGTGAGATCAAAGTCTTGGGATATGACCGCCTTGGGAGTCGCAATGGCTGCTGGGTTGGCAATGAAAGTATGGGAAATTCGAACTTCAGATTCTTCAAATGAAGAACCGTTCATTCCAACCACTACAGAAAATGGTTAGTGAATTTTTCATAATAAAATAATTTATTACATATCTTCAATAGTTTAATTATTTTTTTATTTAGAGAGGAATCTGAGATACACCAAATGGAAAATGGCCGTCCAACGATCTTTTGGTTGGGCTCCTATCAAGAAATCTTATTCCATGACAGGTAATTAAATACACACAATTTTAATTCTATAAAATGTCTTTAATCTTAATTTTATGCTTTTTTTTATAGATGAGAGATACAGACTTTTATCTTCGATTCCTGGTTCACTCTACATTGTTGGTAGCTTCCTCATGCTAATTGCTTCTGAAGCTCTAGCGACAAAATAAATGATGTATTACAATGAAAATTTTACAAAAATTTACTTACCTTGATGTTATTTAATTTATTTATCATTTTAAAATTCCTCTGTTGTTGTTATCATAATATACATATAATAAAATGTGTATCAAAAAATAAATAACAATCTTTGTTTTCTTCTTTGTTGTCATAGTAACAAGTAGCGACCCATGTCAAACTTTTGTTGGGTCAAATAATATTGATAGTCATGGACAATACGGTGATAGATAGGATTAAAATTTTAGGTTTAGATGAGAGAGTGAGGAAAAAGACCAATATTCGACCATTTGGTACAGTTTTTTTAATGAATATTGTTATAGTATGTGTGAGTTTGAAATAATGTTTGATTTTAGGTTATTATACATTCACTAGTCAGTCTACAAGTCCCGCAGAACAATTTCATATATTTGCATGCCTTTCTATGGAAGCAGCTCAATTGGCAGGAGTAGAAGGAGCATCTTTTCCTCTCGAGGATGACGATCCTAACTCTACTATTAGTATGATACTAGATGCTGCTAGGCAACTCGGTATCTCTGTTGATTTTTCACCCAATAAACTCAAACAAGGTTTTAACATACACATTTTGATTTCACAATAAATATAATTATTCGTCAATTATAATATTTTTAAGGATGTGGGGAGTATGTAATTTATGTGTTGGATAAACTAACAGAAAAAGTTATGATAAATACAAATTTTTCATGGAATAATGTAGAAATAAATAAAGAAAATGATGATTCCGATGAAGAAGTGAATGGGGATTTAGGGAATTTAGATGAAGAATTACCTGGTGAAGAGTTGCCAGAAAATGGCAATTCTGATGATAGTGAAATTGATGTATATGAAAACAATATAAATGAAGAAGAAAATCATCTTGCGGGTATTTAATTTATTTATGTATCTAAACTTTGATAAGTATTTTCAATTTTGTTGATAGATATAAATTTGGATGATTTTTCAATGAGCGTTGTCTAGTTAAAGTGAGGTATAGTTTTTTTTTTATATTTTCAGTTAACAAGTTTCTTAACTTTGATGAGGAGGCATGGAAACAAGAGGTTGAACGAGCTGGTGCCGCATTAACTATCAGGGTGGCTCCCACAGCACGAGATTGGAGAAATCATTTATTCCAATTGAAAACATTTAAAGAAGGTTTATTCCTATAAGTATCATATACAAGTTGTTAAATAAATATTAATGTATATGTAAATTTTGTAAGATTTATCCACAATATCGAAATCAATAAAAGAAGATCTTAATCGTTCATGCTCCAAAGCATTGACAGCTCAAGAAGCTGCAAATTCACGGGATACATTATTAGCAGAAAGACTACCTTCGCCGCTTAACCGTTTAGCACAATTAAAAGCCCAGATGGAATCTATTAGTTTATCATACAAGGTAATAATTTCAAATTAATATGTTATAAAAAAGTTAGTTTATGTATTAATACATATCAGAATGTGAGCGGTGGCGTTACTCAAAGACAAGAATTGTTAAACTCATTATCTGAAAAAGTAGAATCTATAAAACAAAAAACTGAAATTAAAGGTAAATATACTTATGAATTACATCTTAAGTCTATATAAAGAAATTATAATAATGGTTGATTTTTTAGGTTCTGCAATGAATGATAACAGTCCGATTGTGAATATAAAACGAGCAATAATTTCCCTTAGAAAAGAAATTCAACAAATGGACTTACAACTTGCTGTTTTAATGTGGTGTGTCATAGATCGACAAACAAGGGTTCATAAAAGTACTCCACAAATTAAGAGTTTTTAAGTTTCCTTCAATGTTTCGATAATGAACAGTATGCATGGGTAATCAATACTAAAATGGATGCTGTCTTGGTAATACCTATCTACCTACCGGGTCATTGGCCATCTTGGAGTACTTTAGGTTCATTTTAACAATTCCACTATAAAGACCTGTTTTATAGATCATTAAATTATTGTAAAGATATTTACAAATAATAAAAAACTATTTAATTTCAGGCTGTTTATTACAATTGACAAAATTCATGAACATTCCATTGCATTTTTTTGGAATTAAATGTTGGCAATGCACAAATTTCAACCAAAAATTGTCATCACTTTGTTGAATGATATTTAAATAAGAACATGACAAATATCTCTTTGGTTATTTTATACATAATTAGCTTAATAATTCATCAATTAAAAATTTATCTACAAACTTTATACATAAGAAAAATGTAATTCATTAAATTGACAAATATGCATATAAAATTCAACTGAATTGTTGATTTTGTTATACAATTTGCTTCATTAAGATTTTATGGTACATTGTCCGCTTAATTTTAATTAACTACACAGTCTTAAAGAAAACAATCGATAGGTGATGCATTGAAGTTGATAATATACAATTGATATGAAAAATTTATAAAAAACCAAGAATCGACATATTTAATTGACTCGAGGTAATCAAGGGGGTAAAATAACTATACAATAATTAACACTGAACAAATAATCTCGTTTATACATTATATACAAAATATATTTATATATAAAAATTATTGCAATTGACATGTTTCATATGTTCGATAAATTTATTTAATTATTATATGTGCATTATGATTAAACAATAGTGAATTGAAGTTTAAAATCATTAATTATTATTGCACATTCATGTTTCAAAAAAAAGGCATCTAATTAAATATGAAATGCGATTAAAAAGTTTCAACTTTTGTGACTATCTAAATGCATTGGATTAAAAATTTATTTGCTACAATAAAAATTTGCCAGTGATGATAATCTAAATATAACATATAAATCCAAATTATGTAGATTCATTTAATCATAATTGAGAGTCATTAAATACACATATATATCACAGGATAGATCACTTAAAATTAAACTGTGTGACTTTAATCCTTTTACGAATCCAATGTGATCGGCGGCAGTATATTTACATCAAGAGTGAATATCAATATAGTTAATAACAATCATAATAATTGTGAAGATCAATTGAGTTTTGTGTTTTAATATGTGATAGTAAACATCATTCAATATGTGTTCATTCATTCATTTTCAAAAATATCATTAAGTTTTCCTCAACAATAATATCACAAATTGACTTAATTTTAAGTGTAATCTATTAAATAAGGTTTCTTGATTATAAAATAATTACAGAGCTTTAAAATACCCTTATCTAAATTCCTATCAAGTCTTGTATGTTGATATTTTCATCATGAAATTAAATATTAGCTTAGAAAGAATACTCGATACAATAAAAGGCTCAAGTTTTAATAATCAGCGAGCTTTTTTTAATTTAAGGCCTGAAAAATGTGGCACGTTTAGTTTCTTGGCTTTGATAAAAATAAATATAGTCGTAAGTTCTTTAAGAACATCAGATGCTATCGGAGGGCATTACAAATTCGATTTAATTGAAAGTTCGTGTTAAAAAAATAATAATTTGTTCTTCAAAATAATTCAGAATATTGTTTTTTCTCGATTACTGAATACGACGAATGTATTTTTTTGATTCATTGAATAATCGGAGTAAAATGGATTCTAAATCTATATTGAATGTTAAGAGATATGTAATTGATTTTATACCTATATTTTAATATCTAATAGTTTATGATGAGTCTATCTATGTTTGACTTAATAAGCTTCATATGAAAAATTAGAAAAAATACAATTTGATTATCTAGTATTAACAAATGGAAGGTTCATTTTTCACAATAAGTTCACCACATCCCAACTGAAAGGATTCATTTAAAATCAAACATGCGTTGCTAATGTTGGTTGAGTTGAGTTGTTACCTAAAACAATTAAAAATACACTATAATAGTATTAATTTAGTTATTTTTATATATATTCCTTAATGATTCACGTGAATAAAAACCAACCTTTTTTAGTTAGTTGCACCATTTGTAAAGAGGAATGTGATGACGGGGGTAAGATATACTGTGATGCTGGAGACTGAGGCGGAGCTTGGGGTTGAGCATTCGTTGATCCTATTTGATTTTCAGCTATCGGAGATATCTGTGAATCTAATACAAACTTCAATTAAATCTGGTTCAATACATGAATATAAAATTAAAATAAAGATACTAACTTGACCCTAAAGATCCAATGTTAACCATTGAATTTCTTATAGAATTATATGGTGGTGGTGCTGGAGTTGCAGCAGGATTTGCAGTATTTACAGAATCTATGTGGGAAAAGTGAAATTTAAATAAATGCAAAACAATATAATGATTAATTTTATTAATAAAATACTCACTTAATCCTGCAGCTGTTCTTAGATAAGGATTTCCATAAGTTGCAGCATATCTTATGTCAATACCATTTGACATTGCTGGTGATAACATTCCATTATGTTTTAAAGAACCATTTGAGTGCAATAAATTTGCTTCATAAGTACCTGCAAATTGTACAAAATGTTATTAATATCTAATATATGATTATAAAAGAATAAATAATTAATAGGACTAACCTGAAGCAAGTGTGCTCACACTATTTGATGGTAGTATTCTCAAACCTGCATGATTATTAGACAGTAAATCTGCAGTTAATCCTAATTTATTTCGTTGGAGTGATCCTGAAAGAGGACCTTGACCTAATTGCGGTGCACCACTTCTCGGTAATGAACCTGATGATAGCTGATTGCTTAAATGATTACCCCTGAAAATCAAACACATGCGTTAGTCTTATATAAACTTTAAAATATTATTTATTTAAGTATATTGTAATATATTATAATATTTTATGTACCCGAGTATAGATGAAGGACTTAGGGCTGAAATTGGTGACTGCATATTAATCGGTGGTGGATTATATTCTCTTCCAAAGTCAGTATAACTTGAATATCCATTATTATTATGACCATCCTAAATAAAAATTAAACTATTATAAAGGCAACACCTAATACAAATAACGTTGACAATAAAATAAACACAAAATTTACCTTGTATTCATTATTTGGGGGGAACGAATGGTCTGTGTAGTCATTTGAATATGTAGAATATTGCATTAACAACGCTGCTCTATCAGCAGGAAGAGAAACTGGACCTGCTAACGGAAGTCCTGTTCTAAATTCTTGACTTGAATATTCCTAAAATGATGATAAACATTGTCATTCAACCAATAAATATATTAACTTCTTAATCAAATAACAAGTTACATACAGGATTGCATCTGTCCTTTGAATCTTTCAAGTCTAATTTTAAGTCGCTTATATAAGAAGTTCGATCAGCTGATGCTTTATCAACGTCTGCCATGACATCGGGTTTTTTCGTAGCACGATCCTGATTTCCTTTTTTCTTCTTCATGCATAAAACCAGGAGGATCGTTAAAGCTAAAATGAATACAGCTCCTCCAGCGAAACCAGACAAAATCATTATTAATGGAAATGATGCTAAAAAAATATAAAAGAAAACTGTTAATACTATTCAATCCTTGATAATTTTAGGATATTTAATTTCAGAATACTTACATTGTGTCATTAGTAATATTTCAGTGACGTCTGTTCCATATTCGTTAGTTACTGAACAGTTGTAAATACCATAGTGACGCTGTTGACTTTCCCTTATAAACAAAATGGATTTAATACCATCTTGTATAGGTTCTTGTTGTACAGAATAATCCTGAAAACATATTGCCGTAAGTATCTATGATGATTTGAATTAAAAAAAATGTATATTACTTGATCAGAATTTGTATCAATTTCTCTTCCATTGAAATACCATGTTACTGATGTGGGTTTCGGAATTGCCTTTGCTTTACATTCTACTTTAGCATTATCTCCTTGTATACTTAGTTGAGTTCTGTGTGAAATTATGCTTGGTGGTCCTGAAAACATGATTTAAAGATATTATTATATTGAACTTATTTTAATATAATGTTTTAGAGCTTCAATGCTAACCCTTTAGATATAATGTAGCATATGATTCAATTTCGGGAAAGCCATGAACGTTCGCTTTACAGTTGTATTTTCCAGCTGTTGATGTATCAACTACCAGTGTTAGATTTGGAGTAGTGCCAACAACCTGTTTATGAGTATTTCAAAATAAGATTATTTAAAACAAAAATATATTCGATCGAAAACAAATCAAATATTCAACTCACACTCCATCTGTCTTGATCTTGATGAAGCCAAACAATTTCTGGTGGTGGATTCCCATCAAGATCGCACGTTAATGTAACAGAGCTGCCCAGATCTGCCTCGATGTCCACAGGGGCAAATCTAAATCTCGGACCATCTGGGAAAAAAAATTGTTTTTAAAATCAAAATAGCTCAATGAGAATTTTTTTTTTTTTAAACTTACAGGTGACATCTAAAGTTTCGGATTCTTCACTTTTGCCCACAGCGTTGTGAACTTCACACTTGACAATGGAGTCGTGCATTTTACGAGTGACGTTGAATAAAATCTGAAAAAAAATGTGCTTATAATATTCGTTGCGTATTGTATTACGAATTTTCAAATTACCATTTCTGTAGTAAAGTCCCCAACGACTTGTTCGTCATTCAAGAACCACTTGTATTGTAAATCTGCAGGATTGGCTTCAGCTTTGCAGCCTGTAGAATTGTTTATATTTTAATAATAATTTTTCACAATTTTCTTTTGGGTTTTAATTTTTATAAACACTTACTAAATCGAACTTCACTGCCTTCGGGTATTCTGCCATTGGAAGCAGCTCCGGAAATAATTTTCACCGACACAACAGGAGCATATTTCACCTGTAATTAAGAATTTCATTATTATGTGGACATTTGATGTATTTTATCAATATATCTACCTGAAGTTTGATAGACGTGGATCTGAAAGTCCTGTCGGCAGTGTTTTGTGCCTGACATACTACCGAACTGTTATGCTGTGATCTTTTAGGTATTAATTTTAGCACGGATCGGGCGACGAACCTGCGACCATCAGCCATAGGAACAGCTGTGTACTTCGCCCGTCCATTCAACACGCTCCCTTCACCGTCTATCCAAGTTATCTAAAAAAAATATTTCGACATAAGCCCGACACATATTTTATTTACCTTTTTGTAAGGTATTTTTGACCTGTGCGTAATTTAATATTAATAATAATATACAAACATACCTCGGCAGCTGGTTTCCCCCCTGTGGAAACACACTCCAACTCCACCTCCCTGTCTTCGGTGGTGGTGAGGGTTGATCCCTGGACAATCTTTGGCGGTTCTGGAGGTATCATCACTGTCAGCGTGGCAAATCGAGATCGTATTCCCGGTTGACCTGTTGAAAAAATATCGGTTCGAATTCAATTCGAAATCAAAATTTATTATTATAAAAATGTATTATTTACCGAGTGGGCCTGGACTGACTTGACATTGATATTTAGCATCGTCTTCTAATTGTATGGGGTATATTTCCAAAGAAAAATCACCTGAAATATTTATATGACAATTATGATATTAGTCCATACATAATACGTAACCGGTGGACGCACTTATTAATTAAAAATATGGCGTGAATTTATTAAAAATATGGCTAGATTACTAAGTTTCTAATAATATAAAGTAGTTATTGATTGAAAAATAAAAACAATACAGGCTTTTTTTTGCCTTTACGACCTTTAAATAGATGATTTCGATGATGTCCGGGTTTATTATAAAAGAAAAGTTTATGAGATTTAACAAATGTGTATTCTGATAATTATTATATTATTAGAACACGTGATAATTATTATATTATTAGAACACGACATCTTCTTGCCAATAATAAAATATTACAGATTCTAGATGGAAACTGTTAAAACTCATCATATTTTATTTAATTAAAATAATTGAGGAAGAAATATGCACACCTTCTTCATCACTGCCGATCATGGAATATCTTTCATAGCCGCTCAAATTACGATGAGCACCAAGTCCAAAGTCATCTTTAGTCCATTGAAGAACTCCACTCTTTCCTATAACTCTACAAGGTAAAGTCACCCTCGAGCCAACAACAGCCGTCTGGAATTAAGCAGAAACAAACGTGCTGATAAATTATATTGTTTTTTATATAGATATAAACATAAGTGACTAAATGCGTGTTTAGTTCAAGTGGATCAAGTGGTCAAAAACATGAGTTACGTGGCAAAAATTATACTGTAAACATCTCTCTTCATATCTTCAGTTATATTTCACAGTAAAATGGGTAAATGCATTGTTACTACATGTCATATGGACTCAAATATACACTCAAATACATCTAGGCAAAGACTACGTCTTTAACATGTTTAAAATATTATTGCGTTTTAATCGTCAAAGTATTGTCACAGCCACATTCAGAAACGTGTTGAGTGAGAGAGACACACTTATGCCTTTATCGAATAGGAGAGAAGAGTGCAACAATACACGGGATAAACAAAATTATTTATATGCAATGCGATATCTAATGTTTATATCTATGGTTTGTTAATACAATTTTGAGAAAGGTTCGAGAAGTATGAAGTAGGATGAATGCAGACTGGAATCTAGCGCGAGACAATTTAAAATAGAATATTAGTATAAATAAACTGGTTGCTAACCTGATCTTGGGGTTCCATTGCAAACTTCTGTTCCGTATATCCGTATCCTCCCTGGGCTCGAGCCGAGCTCGTTACACCCAGGATTAATAGAGTGATGCATAAGATCAGCCGTGACGGAGCCATAATGGAGTTCTGTATCCGCAAAAGCAGGAATAAGGATCTGCTCTTCCTGCGGCCGAAGTCACCTGACATTTGCTCGTGTGTAAGCTGAAGTGTCTTCTGGTCAGCGGATGTCATCGCGCCGCCATATTTACAATGAAACAGCTGATGGTTCGTCGTGACGCCGATCCTGACTTCCTTCCTGCCTGAAATTAGAAGAGAACACCTCCATTATCGCCCTGTCTTTACTTAATCGCTTTCGGATATCCTAAAAAATAAAATCTACGCAAAAGTGCCGCCGAAAACGAACACGCCAGGCATTATCACACAATATTGTTTTAACGTATGTACTTGCGATCAATATAAATGCATTTTTTAAAAGCACAATCTGATCTGTTCCGTCACGCGATTTTAATGTTCACACAATGTGCGATCATTCGTTATTTATATGCATATATTTGTTTGATAATGATATGATACATGGAACTATTACACACAGATCACTTCTCAATAAATTTCCATATCTGGGGACATGTGATTGTAATCTCTTATGTAAATTTTCATAAAAATATTCCTCTGGGTCTCACAGTTTACGCCCCGAGAGCATTTTTGTAAAAGGGTCTTTTTGAGAGGGCTTTTTAGACACAACAACTATTACTAATCGCCTTAGATTTAATAATCGCTTTAGTATTTACCTGACAATCCAGGAAATCAGAGTAAATCTGGATCAAGATTTTATTAATAATATTCTGGATCTCCCAGTCGTAATTCTAATAATCGATCATATAATTTTTTCAAGATCTTTGTAAAGAGTACAGGTTACAAATTTTGGGTTTTTAGACACAACAAAAAGTGTTAATTTTCTGTTGGTGATCTTAACTATGACTATTGATAATCACCTCAGTATTTACCTTACAATCTAGGCAATCAGAGTAAACCTAGATCAAGACGAGCGATCGCGATTTTATTAATATTATTCCCGACTCCCAGTCGTAATAACCGATCAAATCATTTTTCTTTAATTGAGCTTGATTTGAACCCATGACCACAGTATTTGTAGCCACGCCTCTTATCCCCTGAGCTATTGCGGTATAATGGATTGCATATCAGAAAACTATTAATTAGATACAGTACCCAAATAATAAATACATTTATTTACCTATTAATTGTGATGCAATAGTTACTGCGGGAGCTTGTCCTTTTGTAATAATCTGTAAAAGAAGAAAAACATTGATTAAATAAAATAATAAAGCCCCCGTGTGGCCCAGTGGTTAGTGTAACGGATTCGTGAGTGAAGACTCCCGGGTTCGATTCACGGCACCGGAGTCACTTGGTAGATCTAGCTTAGCAAACTAGATCTTAAGTACTCATTGCTGTGTGGTGGCCTGGGAAACCATCTCTATTATATTCTCCGTAAAGGCCAAGGTGGCCTGGCCAACCCCTTATAAAGGGACTCCCGTCAATAGGAAAGACGTTACGGTATTTATTTTATTTATTTTTTAAAATAATAGTATAGATGACAGTGAATCAAGGGTTAAATTAGATGTGGTAGTGTGTCTGTCTGATTGCATGAAGTTACGCTCGGCACGTTTGAAAATACAAAAAGCAGATAAAGAATCGGCAAAAAAGCAAGAAACAATGTGGCACACAAGTCGTCGAGACGGTTTGGTGCGAAGACAATCGTTTTTGCTTGCTCTCTTTCGTCGGTTTAAGCTTTCTGCAGTTGTACAAGACCAGCCTCAAATAGATTGTCGAGACAGTGCCGATGTCTGCCCCCTTCGTCTGACCATTTTTGTCGACCGATGCATCCTTTTGCACTCGTCAACATCAAAAGAGCAAGGAGATAATAATTGGTTTTGTAGGCGGATAATGCGAACGTGAGACATCTTGCACGTTCGCTAAACGCCGTATAATTTTAAAGCCATATGCGCAGACTTTCAGTCATTTGCTCTGACACGGTCAAATAAAATGACAAGTATTTCCGTCGATTGACATGTGCCTTATCCGTGATGAGCTTTTGAAGATAATTGCTTTGTTAGCTATGTACAAACATACATTTAGATAATTTATAGAGCAAATCTGCGAAAACCTTCAAAGATTTCATGCAGTTGAATTATGCTTTCATTTATCAGCGTATATGGCGCGTGACTACAAAATGACTTGATTAAGTTGTACGTCTGGGAATAATATTAATAAAATCCCGATTGATCGGCTTAATTCAGCGTGGAAATTCAGATTAAAATCCTGACTTAATTATAAAAATAACATATAAAATAACCACCAGTGTGGAGCATAATGGCTTCAAATCCCGCTCAAGTAAAAAAATATATGATTTGATCGGTTATTGCGACTGGGAGATTGGAAGTAATATTAACGAAAATCAGTTTGCTCTGCTTTACTGGATTGTAAGGTAAATACTGAGGCGATTATTAAGTCCTCTGTAACTAGTAATAGTTAAGATCACCCAAAGACAAAAAAATTAACACGTTATTATGTCCAAAAAAAAAACCAATTTGTTAAAACCTTATCAAAAGTGTGTGTAGGTATATACAAAATAATAAATTTTTAAGTGAGTCATGTACGAAATTTATATTCAAATAGAATCTAAAATAAATTTATATATAGTGACCCTAACAACCGTAATATGTATAGATTTAGGTCGTCAATAGTAGTAGTCAAAAATTGTAAACATTTTCTTAAAAGTCCCACGGGGCTTATATTAAAAAATAAATACATTTTATGAATATTCACGAAATAGTGGTTGAATAAGATGTCGGCTCGTTAAGATGATTTTTCTCTAAAAGAATACTAGTGAACGGGATAATAAATTATTGAATAGGTTTTGTGGCAGCTTCGCGTGGAAAATTGGACGACGAGGCAAAAACATGTCCGCCTCCGGTGAAAAGCGTAAAAATAAAAAGAGAATTGTGAACTCACGGGATTATTTCCGGACAAACCTTCCACTCTGATGGCGAATACTAGGAATGGAGTCAGGGAAGAGCTGAGGTCACACTTTTACCAATTTTCCACGTGGACTGTGTAGGTTGTGAAGACGAACAAATCTTCAGTGCGACGGTTACTTCAGCACTGATGTACAGAGCTGACTTTCTTCAGGAACACTCTTGTCTGGTACTAAAATAACCCAGACTATAGTCTGTCCGTCCCTCTCTCAGAATCACTGGAATTGCCGCACTCCACATCCATTCACCCACGTTTTTCACATTGCGGAATTTATTTTTGAAACATCTTCATTTCAATCGGTCACGAACTTTTGGCAGTGACCACAAAACATAGCATTCATCCACAGACAATCGTTGTAAACTCAAGTTATAATTGAGCCGCCTCCAACTTTGTGATTTACTACAAACTTTTTATATATTAAAATAACTTAATATACATTCATATGGAATTTCCCATCCCTAGTGAGCATGTGGGGTCTGCTGGTGCTATTTTTACAGTATGCCTCAACACCATTGCTATGCGTTTCCTGCCACTTTTTCCATATACTCTCAACTCTCTCTACCTATACGAAAAACAATTAAAAAGACGCGAAATTTTATAAACAATTACCACCACAATAATTTCCCAAAATTGTTTCCCCATTTTATGCCTTTTTCGTGATATCGGTTTGTAGTAAATTTCAAAATTAAGAAGTGAATTATCCAACGGTCGAATCTTTTGAAGATTTTGCTCAAATATTTTGTTTTATGAATATGAAAGTTTACTACTGTGTGAAAATGTTTTACAAATAAAATTATATAATTAAAAAAAGTCTCAATGAATTAAAAAATCGTCTGTCTCACTATTAACTATTTATAAACCAGGAAAGCGGATAGATTTTATTCGAGAAGTTGTGATCCCCCCGTCAAAATTAAAATTAAGTATTGCATTTAAAAATAATCTGATTCAGACTCTATGAATTAGTGATTTACTAAATATTAATTAATAATGATTATATTATTTATTAGGTTATATCAAAATATACTGTTATTGCAATGATAAAGCACAAATCATGAAGAGTTTGTTGACAATGTATCATATGGAATTAATTTTTTTTGATAAAGCTTTCCTTTTGATTTGTGTCATTCTTCTATTACAATAAATGAGCGATATAAGTAATGGATTTTCAGGCACACGCAGTATGTGGATGATTAATATCGAGAAGGCGGACCAAGCAGATGAGTTTGACAGAGGCAGCATTAATTGTTTAACTCAGACTCATCTGATTGGTCCGCCATCTTGATATTTATGCATCCAGTTGTCTGGTATTCTTATCGACGGTTTATGGACTACCCCCAAAAATTAATGGAAGAAAGTATTATCTATGGAAGTTAAGTAATGGATTCACAGGCATACGTCACCGTAAATAAGATAGTAGAGTTACTTAGCTACACTTATGATCGGTTTTTGTTAGTTAATGCCTCGTCTGAGCCTCGGGCGAGGCACTGATTAACAAAAAACCAATCAAAAGTACAGCAAAGCAACTCTATTACCGTCTTTACGATGCAAGGTTACGGTGACGCACGCCTAGGAATCATAAGCTTTAGACCGGTTATTTCCATCATCAAGATTTATTTACATATTAATCGCCAAAATTCACAAGTTTAACCACACGATGGGCGTGTTCTTGTTTACATGGCACGAAAAGCCGGCATTTCCTCCTTCGAACTGATTTTGCACGATGTTTAAAAAATGTCGGCGGTGACGTAATAAATTTGTTCGGCGATTAGAATTGTTTATTTTGCATATGAAATTATAGGGTTGACAAATTCAGCGGGCCTTTAGCTTGTTGGCTGATTTACGAGAGCTTTGGTAATTGCAGGCCTGAAACTGTAT
>JAGTTH010006124.1:0-46345 GCA_022606485.1 Agraylea sexmaculata | reverse complement strand
TGATCCGAATGACATTAATATGTCTTATTTGAATATAAATAATTTGTGGTATTGGGTAAGTGTGGTGGTACAATATATTATTTAGTCGAGTGAACGCAGTCAATTACAGGCGATAAACCTTTGCGACAAATGAGTCAAAAGTGTGATGAAATTGAACGGACCGGTTCAGTAGCCGAGTATAGGTATAATATTGAATTTTGACCTTTTACAAGACACTGTGAGTAATTTTACCTGTTGTTGTAATATTATATGATTGGCATGGACCACCTCGTGTTGTTTCAAATAATTGCAAAGCATTCGCCTTTGCTAATTGGTCATGCCTATTATGTGACATGACCACCGTCAACATGTTTCATTGCCACTTATCACTTGATGCTCAATCAACACTTTTACAATACACTGATTCTAAAAGCTTCAATATAAATAATATTAAGAAAAATAGCCCTGCATCTAGGTATAAAACACACACATTTTTTAACCTGAAATACTTGTTAAAATTACATATTAAACAAGCTCTCTGATGGAATTTATTATTGAAATAATACTTTGAGGATATGTGTATTTAAATAATCTATGATAAAACGAAAAGTGGGTGATTGGCCGGTTGCAGCATTTGCAGTAGACTTCATTAATTTTCTCATTTCCGAGGGTCTTCAAATCAAATGGCAGCTGCAGGAATATTTAAATCAAAATTACCTATGTATTATTAATAATAAATTATATTTTCGTGTATATCAGATTTTATTTAGTTAATAAATAATATAAGTACATAAACATTTATATCACAATTTCTTTATTAAGTATAAATTATTCATACAATAGACTTATTCTAAGGAATTAGACTTAAGTGTATTTCAGAGTACATAAGTACAATATAAATCGTTTTACTTTTTTTAAAATTAAATTTACAAGTGGATTTTTGTATTTTTCCCCATAAATTATGTTATTACTTATTTTAATTACCAATTGATTGTATTTCGTTTTAATATAAGTAAAAGCCTTAGTATGTATCAAAACATTGTATATAAATTATATTTAATAAAGACTCACTAAGATAAACTTTTTTAAATTTTTATTTGACATAATATTAAGTTGTAAAAAGTATGGGAAAAAATAAAAACCCATAATAAGTAATATGGATTACTTATACTACCAACATTAAAAATTCACTATTATACAAAAGGAAGAAAATATGCATATTTATAAAATTCAAAAATAAATAGTAAAAAATAGAATTCATGTAGTGTTTTCAAATATGTATATTATCAATGATATATCTTATGTTTGTATAAAAAATTTTTAGACCTATCTAGAGGACAAATAACTCACCATTATAAATCAAACTGGCAGACTTTAATTAATATCATATTAGGTTACTAATCATAGCCGTTTTAAGTAAATTATTTCACCTTTGAGCGTATCTAGAGTAAATCTCTACAAATATAAAACACCAAAGTAATAAAGCAATGTTACTTAATTGCGTATCGATATAGACAACCTTAAATATTAGCTATTAAGGCAGTCTGCCTTAATATTAAATATTAAGGCAGATTCCCCCAAGTAATGCTCATAGTTAAGGGTAATTACAACCAGAAACATTGACAAATATGCCCTTTAAAAAATGTAATGCAACTGATCTGAAGTTGTCCTCTTAGGTATCAGCATCAATCAATCGAAAATGTTGATCGGCATATAAATGGTTTATTAAATAAAAACGGCAAACGGAGCCCGTAATGCCCCACGGGACGGCCAAATAATAATAATGGTTGAAATTATGGAAAGTATCGATCGTTTTATCGGAATAGCGATTGGGAGCGACCTTAATTGTGGGTTATTTGTAAAGGATATTCTTACGTTCTCATAATCTTTAATGGGATGCCGAACAAAAAATGACGTATCCAACATTGACGGATAACCTTATGATTTATCTTTACAACAAATGTTTTTTTTTATTCTCACTCGCAGCCATTAGGACACCGAATCTGATTGGATCGTTTTTATTAAAACCGTTCAATATAAT
This sequence comes from Agraylea sexmaculata, assembly GCA_022606485.1. NCBI lineage: Eukaryota > Metazoa > Arthropoda > Insecta > Trichoptera > Hydroptilidae > Agraylea > Agraylea sexmaculata. The sequence goes on along the minus strand of JAGTTH010006124.1, from coordinate 44,325 downwards.
TAAATGGCAATTCGTCAAATTGCTTTTTGGAGAATCGTTTATCACAATATTAACGTTTGAATGTACACTCGCCCCGGTTGAATATAAATTAGTTTCATTATATCAATTTATACCGAATACCCATGCTAGTTATTATTAAGTCCATCTGTTAGAATCATAATTTTAAAAGCTGATTTTTAAAGAACTATTTTAAAATAATATTTTAACCAAACCTTACTGGTACAGCACTCGAACGAAGAACTCGAAAAGAGGGATTGGAATCGTTATCAGAATTTAGTTCCCTTTACATGTGTACTTTTAATTATTTAGCACATCTTTTTTGTTACACATATAGTAATAATATGATTGAATACACTTTTTAATACAGTATAGTAAGTATACTTAAAATGTTTTTAATTTATAAAAAATATTATTCGATCGGTTATAACGATCGGGAATAATAAAAATAAAATCAAAATCGATCGTCTTGATCCAGATTTACTATAATTTCCTGGATTGTAAGGTAAATACTGAGGTGATTATTAATCCAGGTAGAGCCGCTCTGTCGGTAACCTGTGTAACTAGTAATAGTTAAGATCACCGATAGAAAATTAACACATTGTTGTGCCCAAAAAACCCTCTCAAAAAAATAATTTCTCACAAGATACTCCTTGGGGCGTAAAATAAAAAAATATTAAATGGTATAAATTTCAATTAAATTTATTTATATTAAATAAATTGTTAATACTAATATCGTCAGAAGCCGGGAATCGATCAACTTTCATAAAAATCTATAAATTTAAGTCTTATCTCAGAAACAACTTAAGCCGATCAAAGTGTCTGTTCGAATAATTTGAAGTACATTTGCATTTAATTGGGGAAATGCAAGTCAAAGAAAACTTTTACTAATGTATTGTTTTAAGGGCAGCCGTTCTTTGCTTTGTTTGTTGGGGAACGGGGGATGTAAAAGGGGTAAACACACCCTTTCTTGAGACCGGAAACTCGACTCAAAAGAGCTTTAATCTGTCAAAAGTCGTAATTTGAAAATCACGCAACCGAATCTAAGCGTTGCCTTCAATACTGAAATAACAACGCTTTTGTGTCTAAACGGATTATATTTTAAAACAATAAAAAACATTATAATGAATAATTGATGTACGCATTAATTAAACCTATTATTATGACCATCTCATTACTAAATTATAAATTTTACAACCTTAAATAGTTTTGATTTAACCATTATGGAATATAAAATACATATTATACTTGTGCTAAATATTTTTTAAATAAAAAATAAATATATGAATTAATAATCGTTTCCTCTTTATGCAAAATGTGAAAATTGGCGTTTTTTTTTTAATCCTGTTGCCCGTTTTTAGGGTATAATTGAGTGAGTGAGAGAAATTAAAGAGGACCAGGGGGAAGTACTCGTAGCTACTCCTGTTCTACTTCAAAGTGAATTTATTTCAGCTGTGACTTGCTGAAAGATGTTATTGTAGCGTTTATTTCTTAAAGCAAAATGTTTTCCCTCAAGTAACATGGAAATATACAGCCGGGATTTCACTTTGATAATCTGTAGCCGAGAAAAGGGGATGAAGGGGGACGTAATAAAATAATCAGCTCTTTACCTAAACGAGATATCGTATTTAAAATCTAAAAATATACGTTCATTTTTTTATAGAATTAATTTAATACATTGGATCCGTTTCAAATATTCCCACTTAAATAATCACTTATTTTGAAAAATAATACAATGATAGGTAAAGACATTTGTATAAAATTTTTACACTTTATTTGAATTAATAAAGATTATTGTATTTGGCGATTTCATTTCAGTCATCATTGAATATATTGAAAAAATATATACAATGATATCAAATATTTTGAAAGTACTATTCTATTAAATAAACTGTTAATATTTAATAAAATAAAAAAATCATCTTGAATAAAAACGAGGTCATTTATTTTCATTTGTATCTATTTTAATAAACTAAATGATATCTGTTAAACTATGAGGGTCATATTCAATATAAAAGCGTCATGAGAGTGTTTGCGTGCGATCCGTATGCATTTACACCAATGATATAAAGCTCTAGTCTATTCGTACTTATTACTCTCTTATATTGAATTCGGTCCTTATTTCAACAAGGTTACCGATAAATCGATGCTTTTAATTAATATTATTCCTAATATCATTGTATTCATTTTATTTTTCTAGTTCGGGATTGGATCCCATAAGCCAAGATTTGAGCAAATTCGCTTGTATAAATAATACACAAGTCTGTAATAGCCACATATATTATTTAAATTAGGATTAAAGTGTACTTAGATAACATAATGTGTTAAGTACACATTTCAATGCTCACTTAACAATCCTTTGAGAATAACAATCGGTGGATTTACAGTTGTTAAATCAGCCAACCACCACAAGGGTGTTGATGCACCCCCTCAATGGGAGTCTCACAAGCCAAAGTGGATATTCAATAAGACTCTGTCTGTGTGACCCCTCAGAATTACATCTTAAAAGGGTTGTTTTCATCTTGTCGTAATGGGGTTGGAGCACTTTGCACCATGATCCATTTACCATCAACTGGACCGACTCTGAAAATATCTGTATTTTCGATGCCAGTTTTCACACCCGTGTTCCGTTTTAATGGAGCCGTCGTGTTTCGCTATTTTAATTATCGACTTGTATGTTATAAGAAGAACACATGTTCTTCTTATGGGAACCATTCTCACATTAACAGTATTAGACGCCATCAAATATCGCTCGATTGTCTCTAGAATAACATTAAACTTAATCCGTAACAACGCGGATTGGAGATTTTACTACCATGACGTTTGATATTAACTAACTTATAATAATTTGTAGTCAACTACTTAACAAGACAAACCATTACTAAAGTATATACCAAAAAATTAATGGTTTTGTACACAACTACTATTAAGTTGTAAAAACAGTATTGAGATTTTTCTTATTGGCCTCTCTGTATATTTTCAAATTGAATTAAAAAATGACAAAAGTAAAGCCTTTTGCCTATAAGCTTTTTAAAGGATACAAGTGATTAAAAGCTGTTTAATAAAGACGTAATAATGTCGAATAGAGCCGCTCTCTTGATGACTTTGTATAACTTTAAAAGTAATCACCAATAGTTTGAATATAAATTTAATAAATTCATGCAAAACATACATTCATGATACATTTTGTTTTAAAAAAAACCCTCAATATATATTTTTTTAACAGAAACTAATGAAATTTATATTATTTATCATAAATTAATTCTTAAAAATATACGCAGCCATATTGCTAATTAAATTTTGAATCATTACTGTAAATATTAAAAATTGTATACAAATTATGTTTACTATTAAAATGCCGTGAATATTCAAGACTCGCGGTATAGAAATATAGTAGATGTAGGGTAAAACAACCCCTATATAAAGAGGGTGGTCTGATCATTGCGGTAATTCCTTGCGATGGCCACTCCTTAATGGTTATCGATTTTATTATCATTTTACCACCATCTGCTAGATTCCAGTTTTGTGCTTTGCATTCCATTGATTAGATATTAAAAATATTATCTTAAAATTAAATATTGTTAATAATTAAATCATCAATCGAATGTCACTTTTTTACTATTCATTTAAAATTTGTTGTATTGTTTAAAGCTGTTTTGGTAACATTATACTATTGAGTGGTAAATGCCAGCTTCATTTCCATGTCCATACTAACTTTTCACGGTCCATTTGCCCGCAAATAGTGTCCGATTACAAACAACTGCCATTTGAATCGACAAATAATTATTTCAACCAACTATAATTAAATATTTGATATATAGCCATGAACTTTCCACTTTTAATTTATTCAGTTTGGTTTGTGCTGAAAATGTGGGGAATAAATTTATTTCTTAATTCATCACCGTTTCTCTGAGTCAATTTTCTGGCCCATCACCTCAGGAACACACACCGCGCCACTCTCTACGCAATCAATATAATCTGCCACAAAACTACCATTGATTCGTATAACACAGGATAATTTTTGGCTGAAAATTGAAAAAAATCAAGCACCTGTTTATATAAAGTCGTATAGAGACAATTTACTGAGCGCACGACCTTTTTTCGATCATTTCCATGAAGTTTGTGATATAAATATATTCCCTTCGGCTTCTTGATATTTTTAAAAATATCTGATGTCATAAAAACTTCAAAGGGGTGAATAAATAGAAATACGTTTTCGTTGTTTTATCTGTTCGAAAATTTTAAAAATTTGAAAGCTTGAAATTTTTTATAAAAGTTTGTTATAATCTTATTGATTTGGTCAAAGATCAATAATTTTCATATTGCCTATAAATAAACATGTTTGATTAAACTAATAAAAGGTACATTTAATAATTGAGAATATTTTAAGGGGAGGTTGGATATCGCTAAATTACATATAACATTTTAATTTACACTTAATTTTGAATTACAAATTATTTAAGTAATTCCACAGTATGGTTAATTTAGGTGCATCCTCTGTAAATATATGTATGTATCTAGAAAAGTAGATTTACACAAATGAATCGATTGCTACTCTTCGTACAAAATCACACATGGATATTAATTTTAATTCTCATAAGATAACCTTTCCAGTGGCATTCTTTTAAAAATATATGGATATGTAGCTAAGAATCGATATATTTAAAACACTTTAGTGATAATATGTCGATAGCGAATTTAAGTACGCGTCGCGACGTCAAAATGGCCATAATTAGGGTATAATTTCATCATATTTAATTCAAATTATACCGTATGTACCGTTGTAAAATTTGAATAATTGACCCGTATAAAGATACCAATCCAATAGTTACATATTATAATAACCATCATGGAAGGATACTTGATGATTGGAGTATACCGATGTTGGAATGTCACGCACCAATGATGTCCAATCCATTCAACCAAAAGAGACTTAACTTGCTGACTTATTTTATTCAATAAAGGCAAACCGCACCTTCACGACACTTAACTGATAAGTGAGACTACAGGATAAAATATTCTTTACAATATAATAACCCTTACCGCAAGTATATTTGCTTTTCACTCTGAAAGATATCGATTCCCAAAATAAAGACAATTACATTATAATATAAAGAGTCTCAAAATAATTGTAAAGAGTTTTTTTAGGGTGGATTTGAAGTGAGAATATTGTAGAGAGTGGTAAGGTATCGCAGATATTAGCAAAAAAATATAAAAAAATGTTTAAAAATATATTAATCACGTATAAAAGGCACAAAATACACGTGAATTAACAGAAACAGCTGATTCTCTCGACTCCAAAAACACTTTTAATATTTTTAATTATTTTTTATATTTCAATTATTTTCACTTAGTCTTGGAATACAAACCCCTAAAATATTTTCAGTTGGTTCAAGTCCACCCTGTCCATGTGTACCTCAATTATTATGTTAATATACACAAATCAACATTAAGTTATTAATTTATTTAATTGCACTAATTGAAAGATCTGTAGATAAAAACCCAAATTAAAGAAAACGAGTCAGTTAATTGAAATTTGTATATTTTTCGGAATTATTTTAACTGCGCGTATTTTAAGATTTAATTTAATTTTTATTGTATCTAAGAATATTCACATTATTATGCTATGCAGGAAATCAATGTTATAATGTATCCAAAGGATCGTGTGGCTATGTAATAATATAATTTTCAAATTAAAGCAACACTTTGAAATAATTTTATTTTTAATTCAATCAAACATCAATACATATAGCCTATCCCTTGAGCGAAGCTAATAAATTTTATAAATATTTTTTTTGTTGAAACAATGCATTGTCTTATGATGATAATAATGTATATAATATTTTAATATTATAATGTATTGATGAGTATTGATGGGCCTGTGAGCACGAAATAAAATGTAGGCATTACAAAGCGGCCAGTCTAATTATGGGTTTTAGTTTTTATTATGAACGCCGCGGGAATATTGTCTGCCTCCATCTTGGAATACACTATTGGTAGGTTATCTGGGACCCCCTTTCTAAATTTATAATATTTTCCAGATATAAACAACGTGTCGACACGACCAATCCATCATCAATACTATTCACAGCATTATTTATTGATATGATTCGAGGTTGCCGATCGAACGGGTGTTGTACTCTGTCTGTACTAACAAATCATTTTGCATACATTTATATATTGTATAAGCTATGAAATCTAAACCTGTCATGTCATTCAAAATATAATAAATAAGATTGAAATATGTAAACAAAGCCTTTTTGATACACCTTCTGTCAGTACTCAAGTTCGAACATCTTTTTAATCAAATATGTATAATAAAAATCACATTTAGAAATATTTTTGGTACATTATAATAACACGATAATTGAGATAATAATTCAAGGGAATGTGAAAAATCACATATTATTTTATCACATCACATATATCATATATTATTTTAATTTATTTATCATAATACCAACAAAATAGTTTAGAGGTTAGGCGCATGACTAAAAACACCATATGTTATGGATTCGAAACCTATTCAATTTAATCTCATTGGTCGTCGTCTCGTAATATTATAAAAAATATGTTTTCAACAATTTAAAAAATATCCTATAAATGATACAATACGCCTCTGAGGTCATATTGAAATATGTAAGCTAATTTAACCATCGCCTTTAAATTTTCTGTTAAATGATCTTATTTACTAAATATTGCGGTCAAGAAGATAGTCTCGATCGATCGTTTCAAATAATATTTAAATAAAAGCTGTAGTACAAAACAAACTGCTAATAGTAAAAAAAATATTGTGGCTCATAAATATACGTACAAAATAATTATGCGACTATTCAATTTTTAATTTTTATATTAAAAGCCTTGGGTATAAAGTATATATCTCCTCAATAAAACAATTAAAAATTAAAATTAGTATAATTAGCTATAATTATGAGAAGCGTTTCTAATCCAACTACATTTATTATCTACATATAAAGAAACTGCCCCTCGGTTAATCTTTCTGTATATATATATATATATATATATATATATATATATATATATATATATATATATATATATATATATATATATATATAATAATATAATATATATATATATAATATATATATAATCATAGTATTAAAATAAACTTGATTTTGTTGCACCATCTAAAAATTTCAAAGATAATTCCTGAGCAAGCAATATTATATATGTATTAATAATAAAAAATAAATGTGTGAGAAGTGATGATGAGTTTCAAGTAGAAAATTTAATCGGCGGTTCACTGTCACATTATAATATAATATTTTTCACGTTAATAATGTGTAATTGTATTAAAAATATAGCCTTTGGGTATTAATAGTGAACATACAGTTGGTTTTAGACTATTAAATTTCACGGTGGAACGCACCAACGCCAACGAATGACTCCGACATGTTATTTTGTTTGGACGTGTTTTTAATTGAAAACTATTTCGATGCAAATTCCACAACAGTAATTCAACTCGACTGCAGCTGGCGGTTTTCTATAAATCTATAAGGAAAACTGGTTTCACTCTCGTAAGGACACAATCAATAATTGTGAAATATCCATGTGATCAATAAATTGGTTATTAAAAATTATTCTATCCCCGGGCTCCAAGTACCCTTATTACGTCTCTGGTATAATATTGAAATACGTAAGCTAAATAAACCATGGCCTTTAAATTTGCTATCAAATAATCTTTCTATAAGTATTTAATTAAAAATTTTCAAATTATCGAAGTTGAGAAGATAAGATATAAAACACCATATATGTTTAATGCCTTTTTACACTTCTTTATTCAATTAAATCTTTCGGATTTTCAAGCAAAATAATTGTCATAAATCAATTAGTAAATTTTAAATGAAAAATACTACAGCGTCACGCTGTCACTACATTGACGAAATATTTATATTGTGTATTAAAATATTAATATTTATATTTCAAATATCTGTATACCTACACATATGAGATGTAAAATTTATTAAATGATCCTTGAAAAAAAATTGAAATCAGAATACTTGATTGACTTGACTTTTTATTGAAATTCGAAATTCTGATTTATTATTTACTTGGGATTTTATTTTTTATTTTAAATACATAAACCGAGATCTCCTCAGTCAAATCATAGAACCAGTAGTTAAAACATATTATATGACTTATTAAAATAAACCGTTTGTATATTTTCACCATTTATATTGTAAATAACTCGTGGGTAATCTAAATACGGTAGGTTGTTTTGAAACACAACTCTAGTGTCGTTATAACATTTTATATTAGAGTGGTTAGTATTTGAATATAATTTGCAGGGCTTATAGCTGTTTTCTTACAAGCTATTAATATTTACACTAATATGTATATTCATTTACATGGACTCTACATATTAGAAAGTTTTTGCATGACGTGGATCGATCGTTTCATACGATAAATACTACAACATTTTTCATTTGAGTAAAAATTTCTTAGAATGTCCACAATCAAAAAAGTTAATAAATTTATTGGTATTTTTTTCAGATATTAGTATAATTATAATCAGAGTATCTGTAGTGAACTCGTCTTGAAGGTAAGCGATTCAAGGAATGGACATGTCCAGTATTCAAATGGGACAAGAAAAGGGGTTGGTTAAAAATGTTACCAGTAGTAGTGATTATAAAATTATGTGATACTTGTAACGGCCATATATTTAATGCTTCCTGTCGATGATGAGCCTCCGCCCTTGTTAAGGGCGTGAAGGCCTTCTGTCAACATATAGACAATTAATTCACTAGACATATCATCTCGCAAATAATCATTCGAATCTTAAAACCAAGCAATCCCCAAAATGGATTTATATAAAAAAATACCGGATTAATTAATTAAGGATTGTTGATTTTTTGATCCATCATTTCAAACCAGGCAACTTTTAAAACATATTTATATTTCTGTGGCGATTATCCAACTACTGTTAGTGACCCTGTGAAACTGTTATATTTTAATACAATAGGCAAACAGAATTAATTCATAATAATCACACTAAAAATATAATCATATTTTAGAGCACTTATATAAATACATAATATTTTCGCTAATAATCGCCTTTATCCAGAAAATTACTAACCACATACGCAAACTGTGTAGGTAACCTAATACATATTTTTATGAATAATAATTAAGGGTTAATATTATTGTGATTTTATCCCACCCTTCAATATATCTCACTGTTTAAAAAATCATACTTTATCTATATTTTAAGACAATCAATCGTCCTCATTTTGGAAGAACAGTTCTACTTTTTGTAATACCATGTCTTCCTTAAATGTTCTTCTTTTTCATCTAGCAAAACAATTAGTTTTTACCCTCTCGTCATCATTTTTTCATTAAAAATAAAAATAAATCTCTAACAAAATATGTAAAGCTTTGTACACTAAGTACTTAGTTGTTCTTCTTCAATGAGCATATTTCACTTGTATATGTATATAAAAAATATTCCCTAAACCGTTTGAATAGTAAGTCCTCCCTTTTAGTCAGTTGATATACATAAATTCATCATCGGGATGTCTAAATTTTATGACAATTTCAAAACAAATGAATGAATTAACGTACAATTTTATTAATGTGAGGTGTTTAGGCAGTAGCTACTTGAAATAAATATACTGCATGTTTTAATAATGGTCAGTTAATGGTAATTAAACATGGCGGCTCTATCACATAGTTTGTTGTATAATATGAAATATGTAGGGATCTTAACCGATTGTATGACTTGTTGGACGTATTAAACACTTGTCCGCTTTACTTTTATTGCTGATAATTTCTTCCTCACAACCGACTTCGTGTTACGATCAAGCTTTTCTGATCACTGATCACTCAACTATTAAGCTATGGACAACTTCAATATCACATAAACTAAAGGTATGTACGTGTGTGGACTATATAATGTACCTGCAAGTTAATTAATAAAATTAAAAAGATATGGAGGCATAAATAATAGTGATGGTGTCATAGCACATTGGTATTTTTTAAATAATTGATTAAATATTATGTGCACAAAGTAGACTAGAATTAACTGTGAATATTTTAGTGAGTTGTAGGGTATCGCAAGAAAAAGTGAAAAAATACATATACATGTGTAAACATAAATATATATATATATATATATATATATATATATATATAATATATATATATATAACATATATATATATAAGGTTCATTCAAGGTATAAAAAAAATTCATAAAAAAATTAAACATACCTATTTTTTAATTATTCTTGCAATACCCTATGATCCTCTGAAATATTTTCTATTATTTCATTATTGATTATTAACATTAAAATATATTAGAAGTGATTGAAATAGACCTTTGGGCCACCATCTTGGAATCTCACTTAGTTCAAATCCAACCTCTATATAACTTTTTACAGTTATTTTGAGATCCTTTATTATATAATATAATGATATTTATTTCGGGAATCGAAATCTCTTAGAGCGAAACGCAAATATACTAGTGGTAAGGGTTATTATTCTGTAAAAAATATTTTATTCTGTAGTATTCAAGTGTCATAAAGGTGCGGTTTGCCTTTGTTACTTAATAAATATTTTTAAAATTAATGATACAAAAAATACGATTTATTATACAAATACCCATGTAGGTATCAACCCAATTGTATTAATTGAATTTTGCCATGTTTGTAAATGAACATAATTGTAGTCTATGGAGTCGTATTTACATATTTATCTAGAACATTATCAGCCATATAATTGATTGTAAATGGAATGATTGAGTTCACATTATAAGTGATTGATTTTAAAGTGGTGCTGTAAATGTACATAAGAGATGATCGATCTTATTTACCCAGAATTGTATACCTAGTGATGGAACATGGATGATGATTAGGTGATGTGGGCACGATTTGTGGGCTGGTGAAGGCTCAGTGATAATTTGGTCAGGCTGTGTGGTCTTTCATTGCAATTGCTTCTCTGTGATTTACGATTGGACAATTATTATGCAAGCATACAGCCTTTTACCAGAGCCGCAACAATCCTATGTCACGCCTCTGAAACACTTAAATATAATATACCTGGTGAAATATAAAACGGATAAGCCACTTAACGAGGAAATGAGTTATTTCTGTAAAATCATTACAAATATTTTTATACAATGTATTTTAATCGTGTCTTGAAATCAAATGATAACATAGATATCGCATGAGTAGCTAAATGCGTGTTTAGTTGAAGTACATCAAATACACAAAAACATTAGTTACCTGGCAAACATTATACTGTAAACATTTCTCTTCATATCTTCAGTTATATTTCACAGTAAAATGGGTAAATGCATTGTTACTACATGTCATATGGACTCAAACATACACTCAAATACATCTAGGTGAAGTTTTTACCACTGAGTACGTCTTTTAGGTGTTTAAAATATGATTGCGTTTTAATCGCCAAAATATTGTCACAACCACTCTCAGTGGTCACTAGAAATGTGTGGAGTGAGGGAGACACATTTATGCCTTTATCGAATAGGAGAGAAGAGTGCAACAATACACGGGCTTCACGACTTCATTATATGCAATGCGATATCTAATGTGTATATCTATGATTGATAATAATAAATACTACATGACCACAAAAAAGACGCACACCAATATAATTTTATTTATATTAAATATAGACAATAAATTGTTTAATACCACTTTAATAGAAGAGTAGGTTAATAATTAAAAATCACCATTAAAATGTAAATATAGAAATGCCAATAATACTTGTAAAGACGACAATAAATGTAACGCACCTGTCATACAAACAGGCACCAGTAGGTTTTGTGTGTGTGTTTCTACCGCCTCGCCGTCTCGCTAATTCAAATCCTATTGCGTGTACACAACGTTTACATGTATGAGTGATGTATGCCGGAATATCGCATGCCGCTTCTACAGATAAAATTTCATTGGTTCATCCAAACTAATATTAACAATTATTATTAAAAGTGTAATGAGAGCCTAAAAGCCAAATTAATAATTGGTATTAAATATAATAGTGGAATGAGATTGTGTACCAATACTACCAAGCTCTACTCTATTTGTATACGCATCAATACTATACAGATCTACCACGACTCAGTAACAAACTCTTATTACACGTTTACATATATTGAATACGGACGATTATATTATACCTACAACTTAATTAAAAATAAAATAGTCAAATTCCACGATAGTTTTTTTTATAATTATATATATGATTTGTTGAAGGTAATTACTTAATAGTTTTTTAATTAAACAAAGGAGTTATACTCAAAATATTTTATTTTTTTAAATATTTATATGTATGATATTGCAATATTGAGAAGTACTGTTTTTGGGTCTTGTGGTGTAGAATGCATTTGTAGATATAAATTAGCATATTATGGTGGGGACCCTGTCTTGGGGCGTAGGGCTCCACTGGCCCCACCCGCGCCTCGCCTTGCCGCCCCGCCCACTATCACCATCATAACCACGTGGATCACTAAAACAATACTCAACCGGTGCATAATGATAATTTAATTGAATAAATAAATAAGTTATTCAATTTACCTGAATGCTTTTATGCATTGCTATCCCAAGAACTGGATAAACCACTCTTCAGATAAAAATCAAATACCTACTTCATCCAGATTCCCGGTTATATCTTCGAATCCTACTTATTGTATTCATATTACTATGATTATTATTTGAATCAGGTATTTATCGAAAATGGCAGGTTGCAGCTACTAATGAAATTTCGATTGATCAACAAGATTACCTCGAATTTCCTCGAAAAAATATGTATCTGAAATGGATCGCCTAAAGGTTAAATTCAAAATAAATTATAAAGTTCTTCCTAAAAAAAACCAAAATATTTCTTTATATTAATGCCTCTTTTTTAAGATGGGCTTCAAATATATGTAGGTATTATTTATTATTTCATATAAACGCTTATGAGAGGTTTTAAAGACAAGACAAAAATAATTGTGTGATATGCATATAAAAAGTAGATTTTATTATTGTATATATATATATATATAAAATATATATATATATATATATATATATATATATATATATATATATATATATATATATATATATAATATTTTTTAGTAAAATAAAGTGTAGGAGGCAAGGTCGTTCTTAAGCTTGGGATTCCTAGGCGTGCGTCGCCGTAAGCGTACACCGTAAAGACGGTAATAGAGTTATTTTGCTGTACTTTTGATCGATTTTTTGTTAATTAGTGCCTTGACCGAGGCTCAGACGAGGCATTAACTAACAAAAAACAGATCATAAGTGTAGCTAAGTAATTCTACTATGCGTTTATATTTGTTTGTCGTATGCCTGGGAATCCATTACTTTACACAAACCCTGTAGGTTATATAAATGTTAATTTACCGAATATAAACTTAACATGATATCATCGCTAGCTACTGTTGTATTATATAGTTAGCATAATAATTGTTCGTGCATAAAAGAGGCTTTATAGCAGTTTGATCGGAGTAAGCTTCATTTCTTCCCCTCGGTAAATATTCGTAAGTCGGTCAACTCGTTAGACTTGAAGCATCGGAAGATCAGAGCTTGAGTAAGTTAGCAGTGGTGTTGCACCTGGTGCTCATGGGCGGTGCATGACAGCCTAACTTTACAATTAAACCTTGTTTTGTTGGCCAGCAAAAGCTCTCAACTTGTACTGGCTAGTTGCCATAAACCCGCTGTTTTGATTGTATGTATGAACGTCTACCTCCCTCACAATATCTATTAATACTAACACTCAAATACATGTGATTAGTATGACACTTTTTATATATGATTATTTATTTAATATTATGTAGGTATGTAGGTATGTATGATTTTACTAATATCCCTTTTATCTAATGAGAGTGAAACTGAGAATTTCAAAATCAGTCATTTTTATTCTAGCGAAAATTAATGAAAATTATTTTTTCTACCAAGTACTTCATATCAATCAAAATATATATATTCATATCAAAAACTGGAAAATTTTGTTAAAAAAGGTAAGTAAATAAAATTGATACAGCTTAAAAACAATAATATTGAATGACTTGATATTTTTTTCAGGGTTGATTGTAGGAAAAAAAATATTTTGTGACAAACAAATGATTATTTTTTAATTAATAGAAATTATTGTTAGATACTCCAATTACTAAATATGATTTAACAGTTTAATTGTTTCAAAAGGCGTTCGAGTCTACTACAAAGAAATAAAAGTAAGAAGAGAACGATTTGTCTACAGACACATTTCGATCAAACTAATGTAGATTATATTGAATGAAAATTAAAAATAAATATTTTACTACCATAAACATATTCTGTAGTTACGTTACTTATTTTTCTTTTGTATGTGCGACGCTTTTTAAAAATAAAATTTCATAAATATGTTAATGCAACCAACCAACTTCGTATGGACTTCGATGTATACTCGGTTAATATTTTCAATAAATAAATATTCATTTTATTAATTACACCATTATTTATTCCTTGTTAAGGACGTAATAATTAATATCACTTAATATCACAATGCAAACTAGTAATATCTTACTTTTGAATTATGTTCGTATAATTTTTTTAGTACGTATATCATGATTATTTATTTATTTATTATGTAAATATATATATAGCCGAAAATATGATTGAAATAAAATTAATATCGGAGATGTACTTAAAAAATATAATTCCGATCATAAATGATATAAATGAGTGATTTCAGTCCTAAAAATCTCATAAAATTATTAGGTTTGCCTTACCAAATATCATCAGCTTAAATAGTTACATAATAATTATATAAAAATATTTATTTTCGTTTTTGATCTATGTTGAGTTTTTATCTATAAGATGATTTCCTAATAATTTGTATTAAAAATGGGCTGTTCATATTATAGATTAAAATTTGACCAATTTGTTATACGTAATATTTATTATAAAAAACCACCAATAAAAACATAATTTTTATAATTATTTTATAGAATATTAGAATCTTACTTAAATTTAATAAATATATGTTTAAATAATAAGTGAAAGATAATATTAAGGAGTCTTATCGTGCTACAAAATATGTCATTTGCTCTACAGGTAAAGCCATTTGTCTATTACAAAATAAATATATCACTATTGTCTAATCTGATCACATAAAAAATCAAGTGGGCAAGAAAACATGAAATAATCTTCAGCAGTCAATGAGTTTATTGTGTCCAAAAGGTGTTTTGAAATATGCTTTTCTTGATCATACCATTTTTTTATAATTATGTTGTACAATAATATCGCATATTTTTGGCAAGGACTGTTCACATATATATTATTGCACTCTTAGGCGGTTTCATTTAGTTGTATTTTTCAGCAAAAGTAGTAAAACAAGAGTTCAGTAAATGATGATAAGAACACAGTATTACGTTAACGTCTCCGTAACATGCGAATGACTTACACACGAACATTTCCCATAGAAAGACGACGCCTACTGCTTACACACAATAATAAATAAATATTAATAATTTTTATATATAATAATAAATACGGTATGGGAAAATCGGCTTCGATGAGATGTCTTAATTGAATCAACCCACACTCATTAATTAAATAGAATACCCGTGTGATAACACAGCCATAAATAAATTGTCCCATTAAACAATGTAAAGGTCCTTCGTATTCTTTTGCTGCTATTATTTATTCATAATGAAGACATAAATATTTCACGAGACGTGCTGAAATAACATTAGGGTCATATCTCATCATATAAGTGAGTATCATAAAGTTACAACCCTATTGTATTTAAAATTTCTACAAATACAAATCAGATATTCAACAAGAACAGATTTTTTTATTTAGTCGATTCTGTATAATTTTTAAGCATATGAAAAACTTACTAAAATCCATTTCAAAATATTTTAATGACTACTTTTTTATTCTAACATTCTATATAATATTTTTATACAATTGTTAATAAAACGAATCTCTCAAATATTTTATAAATAGTTACTTAATATCTTTTGCAATTATAGATTAATATTATCTGCCATAATATATTTTTTAAATATTAAAAGTACCTACTTTATACACCTTTATAATGCACACAAGGCAAACGAGGAACTAATCTATCGATATAATCATTAGCATGGTAAATTGTCAAATTGTCTAACCGAATCGATTGATTTTTTATAGTTTGCTTGTTGAGTGAAAAATGAGTCAGAAAAAGGTTATCATCAAAGTGTCTTTTGAAAAGAACATCTTAATCACAAGCAATGAGGTGTCTGGTAAAGTATAACCTAATAATCTTGTCATTTGCTACAACTTATTTTAATGATATAATTATTCGAAATCAAATTATAAACGTGTGAAAAGTCATATTCTTGTGTATTTATTAAGGAATATTTTTATAAAAAAATATGATTTCCATCTGCCAAGTAATGGTGTGTGTAGTATAGCAGTTTGTATAGAAGGCTGTTTTTTCTTAGTACATTCTATTATTTATGTATGATTTATTACCGATGCCATAGTCAGGCGATGGGTGACCCGGGCCATTTTTTCCCATTGACAAACAGTAGTTATTTTCAATTAATTTGTATTTTTTACCAATCTCCGCTCTGAGATTTCAATCATCGTGCTACTCAATACAGCTGAATCACTCACTTTTTCATCCCGCTTTGCTTCTACCTTTCGCTTTGTGGTTGTTGCCGTTGGCTCCAATCGGAATAAATCCTGATGATGATGGCCTCTTGTCGTCGATGATTATATCTTAATACATTGGCCTTTTTAATCATTTCAAGTCAGTGCCTGTTGTGATTGATTTCAAGCAAGCTTCATATTTTAAAGACCTTCGATACTGTCTTGTAATGAAAGTATTTCATTTATCGAGACTACGCCATAAAAAAACTCATAAAGTGTAGATAGTTTATAACACTACATCTTTATTTATTCAATAAAATTAGTGTTTATTAATCGGACAATTTGAAATCATGATCACTCAAATACACCTTTTGCATATTTTTTACAAAAAATCAAGTCGATGTAATATTTAACCTTAAATCAATATATTTCCATTCTTAACTGTATTTTGGGATTTTGTTATTTTTCGCCATAATAATGTATGATGATCCTATAGATAATCCTTAATTATGTAACAATCTATTTTACAAACAAAAATACATATTATGTGATTCAATAATATATTTTTGACACTACAAGTGTCTTAAACCACATATAAAATGTATCAAAAAATAACGTTATAATTAATAAAATTATAAATAAATTCTCTGTCTAAAATGTCTATTTTTCATGAGTTTGGTATTAAGCAAAAGTTTCATATTTTTATACAAACCCCCTCTATGCAAATAATCAAGGTATATTAATTACCGTACTTTACAAAAATCAATGGTATGATTTCTATTAACTAATTACAATAATGAACTAGAACACTTAAAGTTTTTAATATGTCAAATTAATTAGGTAAAAATTGCTGCGAGATGTGCCGATAATATAGCAACAGCTAAAATAGTCATCTGATTAAGCCGTGCTAAAATCGCTCTGTTTACTCAGTTAACCTATCCAGTAACTTCATCATAACATAATTACCGTATTTTATAGAAATGCAGTATTATTACAAAATGGATCTGAACGTGTTCTTTATTTTGACACGGTGTTGAAGAGCATGACACTGCATTTAGAAGGTGGTGGTACTATTAAGAGAGTCTTTGTATTGGACAGAATTAATGTGAGCTCTCTATCGGATTCTACAGAAGCGCCTACCAGACATCGAACCTGTGCCGGCGGGTTTTCTAATGGCTATCAAAAGAAAGAGGTACAATAGATATCCGCTTGCCGTCAAAGCCTTTGTTTGATTTGATTCTTCAGATGTTAAGTGATCGCCGCCATTCCGATACTCTAAAAAACAAACACTGTAATTAAAAACCAATAATACCTTTTTTATATGTTGATTATTATATTTTCTTCCAGATCTATTTAATTAATTCAAACAATTTGAAAGGTTTTTATATGTTTATACCTTCCTGAATAATTTATTATCCGTAAAGGTATTTGAAAATATGAAATTAGTACTTGATTGTTCAAATATTTTAAACACAATAAAGCATGATTATTTTATTTAGGCGCATATGTAGCTACAAATACTGTGATTGTGGGTTCAAATCCCTCTCAAAAAAAAAAATCAAACCAAGAGATCGGGAATAATATTAATAAAATGGCTTATGATGATTTTGAATGTGTTTACTTATTATGAAATCAGAATGAATATGTGAACTAATTTATATGTGTATGTATAAGGTATATTATTTTTAGACGTAAGTTTAGTTCTTCAGATGGATTGTATTATCAAATATTTTACCAACGTAATAAATAGCTCAGGGGATAAGACGCATGACTACAAATACTGGGTTCAAATCCGCTCAAGTCACAATTTCTTTAATTGATTTGATCGGTTATTACGACTGGGAGATTGGGGATAATATTATTAAAATCCCCATCGATAGTCTTGACCCAGGCTAACTCGGATTTCCTGGATTGTTAGGTAAATACTGTGGCAAAGACTTATCGGTGACCTTTGTAACTACGAATAGTTAATTTCAATGAATGAGCACATTGTTGTGTCTAAAAAACAAATTTGTAAAAACCATTTATTACGATCATTAAGCATATATAAATAAAATATAAATATCATAAAATTAAAAAATATGTAATTCTATAAGGTGAATATTGAGGCACGGTGATGCTACTCAGTTTGAATCAATATAAAAACCTTAAAGTACCTCAAATAAAATATTTATTGTTTTTGAATTGTAAATATAATTTACAATAATCGTTGTACAATTCATATTAGGAGTGAGATTAAGCCTACAGACATGGTTTTTTTTACTTATTTTAACATGATGATTCTTATATTGGTAATAAAAGTTATATTTTATTACAATAATCCTTATAATATATGGGAAAATGTTATAAAAACCCACTTGTGACATAATTGATGACAAAGAAAAATATTCATTAGACAGTATATACTGTAAGCTTTAGAAAAAAATAAATAAAAAAATCAGCACAAAGTACTCTAAGTAGCTATCAGTTTGCATACATCTTATCCTGCAAGTGATTTATGAAATAAAAATATATATCGACGGGCTCGACTAAGAGTAATATGACTCGGGATATTACCTTTTTAACTTTTTCTCATTTTATTATTTAATAAATTATAGCGCATATTCTGACAAAAAAATCACGATTCTAGTGCTTAAATTGAGAAAGATAGGTTTTTTCTTATGGGGTACGTTTCGAGTTATCGCCCACGGGAGAAAAAAATTGACGCTCGAATAATACGAACGGAGACATCGCCTTCTTAGTCGTTCATTTGCTAAACACTGTAGGCGATATCTTCAGGTAGCCTAGTCTTCATTGCGCACACCGACACCATATACGTGTGAACAATCATGTGTGTATTAGTAACCAATAAGACACGGCTATGACTCCCCACCACCATCACTATCAGTCCCTTTATTCCTGCCTTATAATACTCATACAATACTCACCAACAATTACACATTTCAAAAAAGATTCAAACATTTCAGGGATGGCGCAATACTTCTTCTTATTCACGATCAATTGTTTAAACTCTACTTTACTAAAATAATTTCATTTTTAATAATAATTTAATATTATTATTTTAAAAACATATTTTTCAGTGATAATATGAAATAATAACAGTAATATTTTTTTTAAAAGTGGTCGAAACAAAGACTCTCTGCTTTGTAATAATATTGGTGGATTATCAACACTTTTGAAACCAAAAACTATAAGTGGTTCTTGGGTGTGTTTTTATCAGCAAAATCAACAGAATGATGAAATACCCTGTTATTTGTATTATATTCAAACAAAACTGCAATTCCAATAAAAACGATAATATAAAGTAGTGAGTATTATACTCAGAGTAAGGAAATACTCTTTAATTACTCTAAGGTATTATAAGAATAGAGTTCCTATGGTCTTATTCAGTGAAGTGGTCAAGTCATATGGCTATTGTATTGTGAACATAATAT
Source organism: Agraylea sexmaculata (assembly GCA_022606485.1). Lineage (NCBI taxonomy): Eukaryota > Metazoa > Arthropoda > Insecta > Trichoptera > Hydroptilidae > Agraylea > Agraylea sexmaculata. Next base: position 24,288 of record JAGTTH010006124.1, on the reverse strand, counting down.
ATTACTAATATCCTAATTTACCGGTTGTATTTTTATTTAAAAACTTGCCACTAAATATGTTCCCACATATGTGAGATGTTTAAAAAACATATTTTTTTCATTAAATAACTATTATTCTCTATTATTATTAAAATAGGGTATTTTGACATAACAAGCTGAAAATTTGTAGAAACAGTTATTTTTTTTCAATAAATCACACAGAAGCTTCGAAGTTTATTATTAGCTGCAACTAAACAAGCGGATGACAATAAATACTATCGTTATTTTAAATTATCAATATTTATTTCATTTACTGATTATTTCAATTAAATAACATTCATTCTACCACTTAATACCTCGGACATCGTTCAAGTGGTTTGGTAAAAACACTTTTATATTTAATTGAACTGATATTTCTGTGTTATGGTTTTTTTTTCATTGATTTTTTAAAATCCAAAAACCCTCAAGTACCTGATATTTTTCAAGGGCTTATTTACTCTTATAATTATTGTGTGATATTTTTCAAAAAGTTTCAGTATTCTTTAGACTTTCAACGCCATTAACATTATTTTTTGTGTATTTCTATAAGATGAGACGACGCGACAGTAATACAATTTTAAATATGATAGCTGATTTGTGTTTTATTTGTGAGAAGTCACTATTGAATAGTGATTTTGTTAATTAAGTGTGTGGTTTGAAAACTTTAAAGACTTCTATAAAATGAATAGCGGAAATTTGCCCATTAATATCAGTCAGTGCACCTCGTAAAAATAGTAATCTAGAATTTAAAGACAATATCATAAAAATAGTAGAGAAACGAAAGGATTAAAAAATTTTGGAATCGACCACTAGTAACTATAATCATAAATAATATAATCATTTACCCAATCGATGAAGGAGATTTATAATTATAATTAAAATATCCTTAGTATATTACGTATATGAGAAATATAATGTATGAACTAATTAAAAATACAAATTATTAATTGTAAATGATTTTATAACTGTATACTTGGTATTATTGAGTGAGTATTACAGGTATCATATCGGCTATAGCGAGGATAGACACTAATAATGATAAAATGATAGGAAGAGCTAATAAAATTATGTCACATGCAATTCAATATTAATGCACGAAAAAAAATATACTAATAAAACCTATTTTTTCAACAGAATGAATGAATATCTTTACCATTTGTCTTTATTTGAATTGCTTTTTGAGAAAAAGCATTATATTTTGTTATCTGTATTATATTCAAGCAAAACTGCAATTCCTATAAACACTATAGAGTATGGTCATATTCAGTGAAGTGGTCAAGGAATGAATGCTTAAAATAATATCAGTTGGGAAACCTAGTCATTTGAGATATTTAAATACTTACCGGTTGTATTTGTGTATATTTATTTTTGCTATTTGATATGTAATATAAATAATATAATAGAATGTAATAATAAAGCAATATTGTAAAGGTAGTGGTGCGAGTGTCTGGTAATGAAGCTGCTAGTAGTAGTAGTAGGTATAGTAGTATAATAGATATTGTGGGTGTGTGTGCGTGTCGGTGTAGTAGTGTGTGTGAGGGAGCTAGGATGAGAGTGTGTGAGTGTGATGCATAGTAGTGTGTGTGTGACTTATCATCTCAAAGTATTTCAAGAAGGACATTGAAGACAGCGATAACTCCGTGTATCGCCTTCCCGTGCGCTTCCCCTCCGCAAATCTTCCCTACAAGAACAATTTTTAGCTTGCCCCTTTTAAATATTGCATTATTACATATTTAAAAAATACTCGTATGTTGATAACACAATGGGGCACGTTTTTTCCGAAAAAAGTGAAACGATATAACATCTGAATAAAGAGATATTAAATAAAAACCTTAAAAAAACGGTTTTTCGGCCGTCCTGTAAAGTTGTGTTTTTCGACTCATCGCCGTCTTAGCGGAGCCCGTCGATATGCTTATTTTTTTGAGATATTGCGGTTATTTTTTTCATACTTAAATCCAAGTGTTGAGTTTATGTAATTGTAGAGGTTTATGGGGAGAGGTGTCATAGGTTTAACTAACTGTTATATATGGAAGAGTTCGCGTTTCATTCAATCCATCATGTTGTCAGTTCATTGTTTGGCCCGAGGACAACAGTAACAGCAGGCGGTCATTGACAGGTGACCATACTTTCATATTATACATTGCAATACTGTCATCGAATTTATGACAACATTTGTCATGTCATCCCTAACCAATATCTTTATTTTAATTTAAAATAATTCGAAGCATTATCAAGTTAACTATCATTTAAGTAACTCAGCTCCACACATCATTTGTATCGACTCCTCTCAACCTGAAATATAATACTTATTTTATTTATTTATATATATATAAATATATATATATATATATATATATATATATATATATATATATATATATATAGATATATATATATATATATATATATATATATATATATATATATATATATATATATATATATATCCAATCAATCATAATAGTAAAGCATGAACCATCATCACCTTGCCATTACAGGATTTTTTTTTCAGTATTATGGAAAAAAGTTGGACATTTGTCAGTATTATGGAAAAAAGTTGAGAAAAATGAAGAAACAGAAATATATAAGAAAAACAACAATAAATATAACATATTATTAATTAGAGCCGCCTCGTGGCCCAGTGGTTAGTGTAACAGATTCGTGAGTGAAGACTCCCGGGTTCGATTCACGGCACCGGAGTCACTTGGTAGATCTGGCTTAGCAAACTAGATCTTAAGTACTCATTGCTGTGTGGTGGCCTGGGAAACCATCTCTACTATATTCTCCCGTAAAGGCCAAGGTGGCCTGGACAACCCCTTATAAAGGGACTCCCGTCAATAGGGAAGGCGTCACGGTTTTTCACGGTTTTATTATTAAAAATAAAAAGAACATCATGATTGCTTAAAGGTCAATCATGTCATTCTCCGCCCCACTGCAACATTAATAATATTTCCTTATAATACTTATGAATAAGCTATAAAAATTTGCGTTATGTAAATGTAAATGAGTCAACTTACTCGCAAAAACACTTTTACTGACAGCAAAGTCTTTTCAAAAATATATAAATACTGAATTGGACATTTTAGTAAAGCACTTAATTTATTACATTTTCCTTTTTTTTTATATTTAATTGTTTTATTTGAGTTTAAAGATAGTTCTCCAGATAAAAATTATATAAAAAATAATCAGAAATGCTTATAATTAAACCACTTATAATTTTTAAGACATCCTTTACATATTTTAAAAATAATTCATATAATCTTTTTGTGAAATCAGTTGAAACAATCAGAGATTTTACATAATTTTAAAGTGTACTTAAAGTAATTCTGAAAAACATGAATTAACCTTGATACACCAATCATCTCAGGCAGGACTCGAACCTGCCTCTTCTAGTACGGCCCCTGATGCACTAACCACTACGCTACCGAGATGCTTGGAATGATCGTCAGAAAAACCACATTATCAGACTATATCCCTTCAAAAATAACATTATTATAAGCAAAATACGTGTGCTTTAATTCATATAATTATCAATAAATAAATATTTTTATACATGTGTTGTTTAAATTAAAATAAATTAAAAAATAATAATTAACACAGCACTTAAAAGCGTATGTAGTCACATGGCTTTAATATATTATCTCTGATATTGTCACGATACACCTGTCTTCGTAGCAAAGGGCGAACAAAAAACGTAGCAAATCGATCCAAATAGGTTTTGATATTTTGACATGGAGGCCAATTTAACTTTATTATTGATAAATAGTCAAATTGTGTAGAGGAAGTGCAGACCCTTTTTAACCGGATGCCCCGTGAAAATAATACGTATTTGAATCATTAAATACTTGTACTACGTGGAACGACCCTTTCACCCCTTAATATTATTTATTACTTTAGATATATTGAATAAAAAAATATAAAAATAATTTAATCTATATTACAGTAAATAGGTATATACACACACATTTTTAAACCTACGCCTATTTTTATTCAATTAGAGATCATCGATGTGATTTTTGTGATTACATAGATCTTAAGGTTAAGGTAAAATTAAATTATTTTTAGATAATTTCATCTTTATATATTAAAATATGCAAATGAATATCTTTCTTCTAAATTGTCGATATTATTTACGTCTGGATGGAATCCCATAATTATGGAAATTTATTTGGTTTAACTTCCACAATATAAAATATTGTCTTCTATTTTATTTTATGTTGATGATTCTAAAAAAAATTGTATTTACCAGAAGTATCAAATTCTCATTTAATATTAAGTAAAAAATCTATGGATACACTCAAACTTTTTTATAAACTTGTTGTTACAATTCAATTAGAAAATATTAAACAGATTAACCCCTTTCTGCATGATTTTTTGTTTGACTTTAAAATAAAAAGCTAGGTGTAAAATTGAATAATAAAAGACAAGTATTTTTACGACATTCATAATAATAATTTTTGGTAATGATTTAGGATAAAAAGGTTTGCAACTTAAGACAAATAATAATTATAATATTTTCGAATCTTCATTAATTATGTTCATATATGAACATTTATGCAGAAAGGGGTTAATATTTCTCAAAGAGAGCAAAGTGTGTTTGTAAAATACTTTATTTCGCCTTTTTTTATTATTATCCCAATAGAATATTTAGATACGCCAATAAAATACTATTTTGTGAAACACTGAAGTTAAAATCTAAATACACACAGGACTTAAAAAGCAAATAGGGTTATATCTTAAACTATTAATAAATTATAACCCAGCATTCTCCTGCAACTTTAACACATCCAAAATAAAACTACTGAAGATGTTATTTTTGAAATTAACAATTAAATGGTTAATTTAAGAATCATCTCAAATTCTTCAGTCCATTTTTGGAGCTTGAGGTATTTCTGAAATAAATGGAGATTAAGGATGTCGATTATGATACTCTTGTCACCCACTTCTATCATTAAAAAGAGCTGTGTTTCAATAAAGTATAGTTGTCATAGGTGATGTTAAGGCTTTAGGCGTTGGCTAATATCTGGCAAGATAATAATCAAATTACAAGTTGAGAGAGATTAGTCTTGAATTCAATTAGCCCGGCGACAAGCAGTAGCGCGTTAAAACCGTATACTCCTCTTTTATAACTAACTATACACACCGTCCATATTATACTCTTTGTAACCAAATAATCATCACTTTATGTACTTTATTTTTTTAATGTGAAATTGTTTGATGCCTACGGGACGGCCATTAATATTATGTTTGACCTAATAATAACGTAATTAAATAATGCTATAGTTTCCCAGGCCACCACAAAGCGATGCGTCCACAAGATTTAATGCGCACATTCAAGACCTGCATTTTTTATAGAGTTTTTTAGACACAACAACGTGTTAATTGTCTGTCTGATTGATCCTTACTATTACTAGTTACATAGATCACCGACAGAGCGGCTCTGCGGCAAAAAAAATAGCAAATTTTCATAAATCCCCCACAGAATGAGCTACTTACCGTACTTCTGTGCTCATATTTTTAATTTATATATTTTTTTACAGTATACACTGTGCAATAAATATTAATAATATATACATCCCCAGGTGCTTTTTGAAAAGGTTTTTTTTTACAAATTAAAAGTACTTTGAAATATTAGAAATTAATTCAAATTGAGTAGCATCACAGTGCCTCAATATTCACCTTAAAGAATTACATATTTTTTATATTGTTATTTTATAATATTTATGTTTTATTGTTATATACTTAATGATGGTAATAAATGATTTTACAAATGTGTTTCTTGACAAAGCAAAGTCATAATTCATTGATCACCATTACTAGTTATAAAGGTCACCCAAAAGTCTCTGTCGCAGTATTTATCTTTGAATCCAGGAAATCAGACTAACCGTGGATCAAGACGATCGATCGGGATTTTATTCCCAGTCATAATAACCGATATAATCAACTCAATATTTTTTTTTTACTTGAGCGGGATTTGAACCCATGACCACAGTTTTTGTAGCCACGCGTCTTATCCCTGAGCTATCACGCTAGTTGTGGTGCTGGAATGAGTCGTAGAATCGATTAGTCTAATAGATATGACACCTTTTATCTTGTATTTTGAATATCAGATTCATCCTGAAAACCTGCTATACTGAATTGGAAATTTTTTCAAGAGGATCAAAAGTACGGAAGTTGAAGTCTTCCAAGTTGGCGTCAAACTTTACTAAGCCGTTGAGGTATAAGAACAAAAATCACCATAGATTTCACAGTGGAGTTTTATTCTTTTTTATTTTCTAACTAATTCACGATAGGTATAAAATCAATTAGTAGCATCGATGGGTTTGATAAGTGTTATTTTTTCTCTCTTTAGCGTGATGGCGCTTGTAATTTATAGTTATTGAAGAATTGTTCGTGATAGGATGCGATAGGTTTAAGTATTTTGGCCAAAAGCTTCGTGTGTTGTAAGAAAGAAAGATAAGAGATCTGCTTCTCGGTATTTTCATCACGTAATATTCTGTTTGCACGATACTTTACTAACATACAGATTCACGACAAAGCCATTATGAGGCCATCATCCTTAACAAATATTCCACACAATTATAACAATACCCATTTATTCAATGATTAAATCTTTTTTATCCCGTCGGGGCTGTTCAAGAGCGTATTCAACAAACAGCTCAACTAATGTCTTTAAAAATATACATTTTTTTTTTTTGTATATTTTGGTTTATATATGTATATGTGCCTAGGTAGGCATAGGTAGGATTTTTAAATTTAAATATTAAGCAACTAATGAATAATAAACAATAATGAATATTAAACAATTTTTTTATTGAAAATTATAAAATTCAACATTCTTATTAAATCAAATATGTTTCCAAGCAACATAAGTTTATTTTACCAAGAGACTCTCATAATCAATTACTTTAATACTAGAAATACATTCAGTAACCAGAAATACATTAAATAACAAAAAAGTAAATATATCTAAAAATCAAATTGTTTAGTTAAATAAAATAAAGTTTTAACTTTAATATTGTTTATATTATTTTATTTCTGTAAATACAGTTTTATTTATCTCAATTTTCTATGGGTTTTTTGTATTTTTCCCATATTCTCTGTAAATTATATAATATAAAATAAGTAAAACGAATTATATATTCTGTACACTTTGGCTAGTTTTTTCAACAACATGAATATGTGTGAAAATATCAAATCCTTGTATTTTAATAATCAAATATCAGATTCTCAATGTTAATAATATTTACTGTTCTAATATACTAAAATATTAAATTTATATCCCGATCGATGTTCAAATTTAACTGTAAATATCCAAGAATTTAACTTGTAATAATGATAAAAAGTTAATCTTATCTTTAGTTGTTATAATGATTTGTTTGCATTTATAAAACGAAATAATACATTTAAACAATTAAAATTTCTTTATCCATACTAACAAAAACACAAAATATATCATATTCGAAAGCATCGAATAGTGTAAAAAATGAATAATAACGTAACACAAAATGGAAATAAATAGTAAAGTGTATAATTATTGAGTGGTGTTTGGGGGAAATAGAAAAAGTGGCGAGTAGTCAAAATGGCCGTCAATGTGATAAAAATCAAATTACAAAATACATGTATGAGTGTTCGGACACACACTTAAAGGGGCCTTAAACTAATTTTATAAATAAATGATTAAATAAAATAAAAATCTGAAACATATTATTTGAATCCAATAAATTACGCATGGCGCTGGACTCGAATTAAATACATGGAGTATCGAAAGATAAAAAAATACTTTGCATCATTAGTTGGTGCTAAAAATTTAATTATTATTTTAAATTATTATCATCTAGGGCGTTTTCTTATATCATCTAAAATTATTAAAATAATAAATACAAGTATTTTTTTTATATTTTTAAGGTTGAATATATCTGGATGTATGTACAGTGGGGTCACATATACCCATGGCACAGTGGTCCAAAAGCCAAATAATTAAGTTTAATCATAATAATAAATCACTAATGTCGGTGATCACTGTAATCAACTCACAATACCACTAATAACTACATCAAGTCCAATACCGTAATATTCTTAATACAATATAAATACAATGAATAGCCTTTACATATATTACACGCATTATGACCATTTTAATTGCTAACATTTACTATGAGAATTTATTTTATTATTCCGAAGCGACCTTGATATAAAAAAATATATAATTTCCTTTTAAAACATATAAAATATATATATTAATTTTACCTGACATTTTTCTATTCAATGATAAGGTTTTACTTTGAAGAAGAAAAATATTTCTTATTTTGAAAATCATGTATGGAAAATTCATCAATGCAAAAATAACTCATATTGCATAGTAATTAACATACTTTTATATAGATCTGATTAAGATATACATTTTTTTAAATTGATAATATTCAATTTACATTTCCATATATTTAATATATACTAACTGATATGTATTTTTCCCCATAAATTATGTGATGATATATTAATTATTTTAATAACCAATTGATTGAACTCCGTATTAAAATAATTTAAAGAGAAAGTCTATAAACTTAATATTGTAACATATAATCATAACATTATATGTAAATTGTATTTAATAATGAAATTGTATAATAAAATAACCTAAATCAATTAGTTTATGATGGTGGATTGTAATAATATTATATATATAAGGTTTTTCTAGACTTTGTTTTTTTGATGAATAAAGATATAACCTATTTTTACACAACTTGATTGATTGAATAAATATGTCTGATGCTGACAGCCAAACTGTGAAATTATGAAATTATTTTTATTCTTTAAGAAGGGTAATTTTTTTATATTTTTCTGATATGAACCTAACCTAACCTAACTCCTCTATATATATATATATATATATATATATATATAGTTATATATATATATATATATATATATATATATATATATATATATATATATATATATATATATATATATATATATATATATATATATATATATATATATGTGTGTGTGTATATATAGGGCCGCGTGCGGATTCTTGAGATAGCAAGGCAAGTAAAATAGTGATACGATTCAAAGCATAGCTGAGCTTTGGCCTTTTGATTCAGAAGGATGACGGTCACCCGCAACAAGCCTGAGGAACGTGGCCTTTCCTCTTTGACTACATTTCTTGGCTTAGACCCCTTTACTATATAATACAAGGCTCAAAAGCAAACCTCTGACCGCGACATTTCGAGACGCGCCGCCCCCTAAGATATGTGTGTAATAATGCATTCAACCAACCACCCCACCAACAGGCATTACTCGAATTATTAATACAAATAACTTACTATTATCAATAAATGTGAATATACATACATCAGGCTTAAGAGGGATGCTTACGTCCGGTTCAAATCTGAAGGGATGAAAACCAACGGCCAAGATATGACTTCCGTTCAGCGCCAGTCAACCCTACACAACACACCAATTAATACACATTTTGTATTTCATAATCATCACCAAACAGGGTTGAAACAATTCATATCATTTATTTAATTACCATTTTATAAGAATCCTTCGAGAAAACGTAAGTTCATATTGATATTAATGATATTATTTTTAAAAATAATGTGTTTTACCCAAACAAACTGTTATTTACTTTTAAAGCATTATATTTTGTTAATTTACCTTTTATTGATGTTATTAATCTTCATATATGTAAATGAGTTTTTTTTATTTATTTTCCCTATACTTATCTATAATTTAATACTATTATTTATGTCAAATTCTCATGTTCGTTATTTGTAAAAAGATTCATAAACTCTTTACACCTAAGTCTATTTCCAAATATGTATTGTTCTATCAATCATTGTAAAAACTTATACATAATAAAGAAATTGTTATTAGAATTATTAATAATATAAAGAACTTCCATAATACTCAATTAAATAAAATTATCCTGCTAATATACTGTTGGATCGCGTTGATTTGATACCACCGATATATTTGCAGACCATACAATTAGATATTTAAATATCAAGATGGATGGCGGGCTAAACAGGAGTTTGACAGAGGCAACACTAAGACTTGTCTACTTGGTCCGCCATATTGATATTTATACATCTATAAGTATGGCCTGTTAATACATATATCGGTGGTATCGATTAATTCCAATTTTACGCCGATTTACTGGATTTTGTGGTGAATTATAAAATCTACCAGAGCTACCCTACTACTACTACTATTACTTTATACCATTTTATATGATAAATAATTCCATTATCTGAATAGTAGCCCTGTTATTCGTACATGAGGTCAGTTATTAGTGATAGACAAGGGAAGGTTGTATGAATATATTTGTAACAAATCTTAGTTAATAATTCGTGGCAGGATGCGGTTAGTTTAGCACTAGTGAGGCTCAAACCCACCATCCTGAAACTACAACTATTATATTATTACTGGTGGTAGTTGTACTTCTCTTATTACTACTACCGGTCCGATCTTATTAACTTTGCATAACAAACAGACGTTCCAAGAAATTTGCACCCTAAACAACCCACCCACCCCTCCAAATACACCCACACACATATCCATATCGACAAATATTTTCATTGAGAATGCTTCTTTGAATTTAAACATATATTATGTTTAAACAAAGTTGAGACTACTGGTTAAATTACACACAAGTTTGGCAAATAACGTAATACTTTAGGGGATAAAGAGTGTGGCTACAAATATCATTGAACATGGGTTCATTAATAAAATGCCGATGGATCGTCTTGACCCAGGCTTACTCTGATTTCATGGATTTTGAGGTGATTATTAATTCGCTCTGTTGGTGAGCAGTGTAACTAGATAGAGTAATAAAATCTAAATTAACACCTTATTGGGTTGAAAAAACTAAAATTTGTAAAAACCTTCTCAAATGCACCTCTTGGCAAATAAATAAAATATTGAATGTAAGTTTTACCGAATATAAATATAAAATACAATAAATTTAGCACAAAAGTACTCTAAGTAGCTAAACCTAATAAATAGAAAAATATACATAAAAACACTGCAGAACTCAAATCCATCGTAATTCAAATAATTCATCATTGGTTAGGTTTTGGCAAAAAGATAATAGTTAATATAGTAATTATTTATTTACAAAATTATAAATTCGTTAAATTCCTCTATATAGGTACATCGACTAAATATACAGGAAATATAAATTCAAGCCGAGAATTATAAAAAGCAAGAGAAAAAATATACGTACATAAAAACATTACAAAGTTTAAATCCGTTATTAATCATTACTAAGTATTCCCAAAAAAGTAGACAGTTAATTTAGTAAAGAGTTTCTTCATACAAGGCATACAAGCAAGGATATAATATTTAGTATTGTATTATAAAATAATAAGGCGGACTTTGAGTTTTGCATTGTCAACTGGTGGAAATGTAGAATGTATAAAGGTGATAAATAATCAATATGATAATAATTAGTGAGGGAATAATATTATAAAAGCTATAAAAACGTAAGGTCAGCAATTAAAAGGCACACGAGTATGGAATAACATGCACATGGGTCTTTTAAATTGGTTTAAGTTTTCGATTAGTTGGCATCAGGTAAAATTGGAGCATGTCCCTTATCGACTCACTTTAATATTTTGCATTTATGACACACTCAATCCAATTACCTTCACATCGGCCCTAATTTAACTTTACATCCAGTATAAATATATTTATACGGTATGCCTTGAATATGTAGTGAGTTGTGGAGGAGTATTGCGCGATTGGATAAAATTACAGCATACAGGATGTAGTTGTTACTTAGTTTGTTGGTGAACAAGACGGGTGAAAAATTAAAATTTCAAAAAAGACGTTGTATGAGAGTATGAGTTGAATTATGCAGGTTGGCGTCGCGACGCTCCTGCAATAAGATGCTGCGTATTCCGCTTTAGTAAGGTTCACTTGAACACCGGTATACTTGTTACTTTACAACTCGGATAAATGTTTTATACGAAGACCTGCTGAAATTCGAAACTCAAAGAGCTCTTCTTCTTCCTCGTACTCTACTACTTGCACTCTTGAACAATGAGTAATTTGTCTAGCATAAAGTTCATTGTTTCCCTGTTCTAAATTAATAAGGCGCGATCGGCCGTTCGTTACCTTCGACTCTGTGGGAAACACTGTTTTGACATAATACACTGAACTTATCGAAATCGTAGAAAAACGACCCTGATTGTGTGTTAAAGATATAGAACATCATAATTCATAAACAATTTAGTACAAGTTGAAACCAAATTACTTTTACATATAATAGCTGTACACTGTGGCCTTTTATATATAGCAATTCAAAGTTTTTGGGTTCGTACTGTACAATTATTTTTATAATAATTAAGTGTTTTTGATGTGTAGGTAGGTATAGTCAAAGTATTTATCAAAATGAGCTTACATCACAAAAGTGGTTATTAAAAATATGAATATCAATGAATCACTACTTAAAATTATGATAATATCAATAAGTAACTATTGAGCAATATAATTAATATATTTTACTTTAAATACATAAGCAATTAGCAACCAAATCTTAAAGCGAAATATTTTTAATATGACCATTTATATCTTTTAGTTTTATATCTTTTAATTAATATCTTTCTTTTTATTAGAATATAATACATGTACATAAATTTTATAATGGAAAATACTTAATTAAAAAATATTAAAGATTTGTACATCTACAATTATCATAATATATGTATTACAAAATTTACCAAACAGTATCCTAATGTAATAAAGGTATCCCATTCAATGTTCTAACACTGAAAACAGTATTGTTCATATACTTGTAGAAGAGCTGTGGTTATAATCAAATAAAATTGTAGTTACTTACATACATATATAAAATAAATACTGATTTTTAAGTGGAACATTCAATCGTGCTAATGACTTTTTAAGTGCAGTTTTCATCGAGAGTCATCTTCGAAAAATATTATCAATTTCAATTATTAAAAAAAACACACTTTTTTCATACTTAAAAAAATATCTGTTGACGACAGCGTTGTTTTACGTCAAGTTTGTCTTTGTCAACTTCAAAAGTTTTAATCTAATTTGTGGGTTCAAAGTTTACTTTTTAAATATGCTTCAGCAACAATATTGATTTATATTTAATAAAAAAAATATATAATCAAATTATATATCGCTAATTTGATTGGCTTTTATATTTTTTATCGTAATATCTACGGGCCGGGCCAATCAGTCTAATAGCTAAGCCGACCCAAAGCCCTCAATCACAGACACAATCGATTCATCTTGATAACCGAGTTTGTACATACTAAATATATATTGTATGTAAATTATACATATTATTACATTGAAGATGATCACCTGTCCAATTGATGGTATTAAGTGTTGAAATGAGAGGTCCCTTTAATGACATATCCACCCCCTCGATCAAAGAGGCTTTCAGACATTTTATTATAAACTGATTCTGATTAACAAATATATATTAGAGAAACAATCGATATATATTTTTTCATCAAACTCTCAGTTTTGGTATTGTGTATCGATTCTCAGAAGCTGAAGATTGTGGTGATTATCCGAACAAAATATAATAAGGGATGATGGCATTATGAGGTTTGCGATCGCATTTTTTAGTAGTATTTCCATTGAAAGGATGTTAAAATTACTGTCGGAGTCACAATGTCTAGACTGTCCGATGATTTATTGCCAAAACACTTTGCCAAATTAGACGAGATCTCCTAAATTTGAACATTGTTATTAAGGTAAAAAATAATCTAATATATGTATTATCATTTACAGAAGCAAATCTGAAAAATGCTTGTTTTCATTTAAAAAAAGGAGAAATATTGCATTGATAACTTATTATTATTTAATAACCACACTTTTTATAATAGGAAATATATTTTTTTATTGCTTATAAATATTTTTAATTAAATGTATGGAGATAATTTTTAAAGCATACAGGAATAATTTAAAATAGCTACAATGGTGTCTATACTTTACGAAATGTATAAAGACCATCATCTATTGTAAAACGACAGATAATTAACATTATTAATATAATACAATTGCTTCTTTGAACCGAAATAATCGGTGTTTTTTTCTGTAATATCGTTTTATAATTTACTTACATTTATTTTTAAAGAAGTATTATGTAAAGAGCGGAATAATTGAGCATGTACCATTATTTAATTTATTATAATTATACGCGATGTAAAATGTTTAAATTAATACAGGATATTTTTTTAATCAGTGATATTATTTTAAGACGATCTTAGTTATTTTTAAATCATATAAAAAATATTCTCTTTTAAATAATTAAATATTTTAAGTGTGTCGTGTCTCTAATATGATGAAAATCGATTTATTATTAGTGGAAATAAATATGGTTGTCTAAACTGTGATATTATAAAATTAATTCATTTATTATTAATCACCCACATTTTCATTGATTGAAAATCCACCTGTATGTGATTATACCTTTCTATAATATTTTGTTTGTATTGATTGCTGTGTCATTTTAAAATAATTCGAATTAAAAAATGCAAAACGTTTTCGGGGCTTAAATGGCGACGGATCGATCATTGAAGGCGGACATGGAAGATTGAAGGTAGTTTTGAATTTGATGCGGCACAGTTTTGTTATTTTTTCATTCGGTTCCTCATCAAAACGATCCGAATTATATCACATCAATCAATCTTCAAACAGTAAAATGAAAAGAGGACCAAGACGAGGACGCGTGTCCCGTAATTATAGGCCCTTAAGACCTATGGACTTCCCTCCTGGACGACGTTTAACATTGAAAATTAAATTCAAAAGAAAATCCATTAACCTTGCGTTCTCCTCTCGATCCCCTTCTCTTCTTCCAGAATTCTTCAAAATACTAGTATTTTATAAAACAAAAAATTAAATAAAGAATTTAAATAATTGAAAACACCCACATTCAACTATTTATTAACAAAAAATAAAATTACTAAACATGATGAAATGTAAGAATTTTTTGTTACACTTTACACACATTTAAAATAGGATTTATTAC
Source organism: Agraylea sexmaculata (assembly GCA_022606485.1). Taxonomy (NCBI): domain Eukaryota; kingdom Metazoa; phylum Arthropoda; class Insecta; order Trichoptera; family Hydroptilidae; genus Agraylea; species Agraylea sexmaculata. Next base: position 9,248 of record JAGTTH010006124.1, on the reverse strand, counting down.
TAAATTATTAAAATATAGGAGGAATACAACTCTATTTAAAAAAAATTGACCAAAAACACATTCTAATAGACATATCAGCCTATTTCAGTTGTCAAAAGATTTTTTTTAATATATACACACGATGAATACATATTTTTTAGTGTTACTATTCGAATAGGTGGCTTTTAGGTTTCATATTTTATATTATTAAAATCATAGAAAAAATATAAAAAACCATTTTAAAAATGTTTGGTTGATTTAAACATTTATATCCTATATGTAAATATTGAAAAAGCTTGACTAAGGTTTTGTTAATAATTTAAACATTGAAATAAATATTTTTTAGAAAATTTTAGTATAGCTGGCACTAAAGGGTTAATATTGCAATGTCTGTTAATTTTTGGCTCCGAGTTGAAATATTTTACCTTTATTAAATCTCAGCAAATCGTTTTCGAAACAAAAAAGTCATATGCGAAAATCGAAATATAATCACGATTTCTTAAAAGCGCTTAAAAATATATAAAGGTATGAGAACAACTCCGATGCTCCAAAATCTGCTTCAATTAAATAAAAATACCAAAATAAATAGACACTAAAAATTCGTAAGAGTGTTGAATATAAACATATCTAAATAATAATGGGCAAGATCCTTTGGTTCGATTAATCGATTGTTGAGGTTCCCAGAAATAATCGAAGGCGATTCAATATAATATTATAAAAAGAAGAATAACATCTCCATCAAAATATTTTAATCGATCAAATGCGCAGACGAGCCTCTGGACCAATAAAATATAAGAACGGGTTTTCAGTCATGTGAAAACCATTTAAAGATGGCTGTATGTATTGTAAGAACATTGCCCGCCTCCATTTAATATTCATATGTATTTTAAATATTACCTTTATATAAGACTACGTTTTGTTTTTTCTTTGTTCAATTCTGATCCGTGTTTATCTCATTGAAACGAATCGTAGTAAGGTGGTTCAAAATATATTATAACTACACCATATGTATCACGTTTATAAATTAACCCACTCATTTAAATAATTTATAAAAAATATAATAAATTGCACAAACACACATATAAATAACCCATATTATCTTGATTAATTTCTTCAAAATAAAATTGGTCTAAAGATATATTTTAAACCAATAAATTTGATATTTTGAATACAAAGCCAATACATTTAGAATAAAGAAATTTTTATTTACTGTATTTTGTCAATGAATAGATTTTTCAAATTGCAATTTGTACACGTAAACTATTTTATTATTTGATTTTATGTGGGCTTTAGCTACTTCTCTTCGAAATAAAATCATATCTAATATTTATTTTTATACAAAAACCCGCATGTAAACTTATTCTTATATTTATAATAGAATTATATCCATACAATTTTATAAAAAATCTACAATTATCTATTACCCGTTAAATAAATAATAAATACTAAGAGTTAAAATTATCACCCATAAATCGGCCCTATGTTCGAATTTATTTTATAATATATTTTTATATTGATATGACCAAATAAAAACTGAAAACCACATCTGAAACATGACCTAATTGCAACCTAAAAAATTGATAATTCACTTCATTCAGGTTATTAAACTATTTAAATGTATTATAAAATATTAAAAATCACGTCCTACAAAACCTCAAATAATTTTTGTCAACTTAAGTAGAACTTGCCCCTTTTTTACTTTTCAATAAAATTATGTGGTTTTTGTGTGTCGACGTCCTTGTTGGTATAATTTTAAATTTTTCCATAATAATGAAATAAGCAAATGCTGAAACAAAATGAATATACAACATTCAAAATGTTATTTTTTATTAAAAGTGAACCACCTACCCCAAGAAAGCACACACGGTCTGTGGATGTTATTTTGAAAATAAGACGAGTGCGAGCCGAAGAAACAATGTTTTCATTATATTAAATCGAAAATGAAATCGGTGTGGGATAGTTGATTGGTTGGTGATGATCGAAGGTTGTATGTTGTGAGGCTTTATGTATTTTATATGTACACGTGTAAGAGTTAGGTGTTATTCGGAAAGAAGAAAGAGGCCAAAGGATGGTCGCGCATACAAATTCATTCTGGACCTTCACATCACACTATCAGCTCCAATACCAACTTTTTAAATATTATTTCATGATAAATATATTAGTTTAGTATTAAGGTTGTTTTCTATATTGGGTTCACATATCATACTTACAAGTATGCATTAAACCCACAGAACAAATCAAATAATTTTTGCCTAGGTACACTAATGGAATTTTATATAGATACAGTGCTTGTTTAATTGCATAATAAGGTTTGACATGGAATAGAGGACCAATGCAGAATATAAATTCCTATTTAACTAAAATAATATTCACAAGAATTAACCATTCAACAAATATCATCCTTAAGTTATTCCAGAAATCACGTTGCAATGATTTTAATAAGACTTGCTTGTAAGCAAAAAAGTTGTGTTATCAATTACATATTACCATAAATATCTTTTATTTCTACATCTCGCATTTTTAATATTGAATCGTTGCGAAATCATTTAATTGAATAGACTGAAACAATTATTCTTTTAATTCAATGAATTAATATACAACTGATTATTACCATACTAATATAGTTTTATTAAGTAGTCGAATTTAGAATAGATTGTGATAATTATGAAAAACTATTATAAATACAGTTTTTTCATTTTTTTATTATTAAAAATTGGAATCCTGCTTTGGAAATTTCAACCACTTTAGAATTGTAAACAATATAAAGTATATATTAATATATTGTATGATTATGTCAGAATTTTTCTTTCAAATATAAATTATTTATTTAATTGCATATAAACGCTCGTGAGAGCTGTTTTTACTAACAAAACAAAAACAAGAAGAACGTTATAAAATTAAAATATTGTGCAAATAAGAAAATTTAAGTTTAGTTTTACATAAATGTACATACATAAAAAACAGAAAAATCAAAGTGAAATAATGTAATGTGCAGGAAGCAATCTTATAAATGTTTCTATAACGAAACTGTATATTTATTTTAAAATATATATACCATCGTACATACATAACTCGATACAGCTGAAACTAAAAAATATCAAGGAATTAAAAATACACTTTTAGTAAACTCTGTCTCAAAATGGTTTCCTTGTTTTGTTTGTATAGAATTTCATTCTCATTGCACTTGTTGAGTTTAAAAATAATATATAATAACTGAGCCACAAATTGCATGTATGAAACGTCAAAATATGTTAATTTTCAATCATTATTTAACCTATTAAGTGGGACTTTTTCGAAATAGTAAAATAGTCCTATTTGACCGGCAACTAATGTAGATTCATTCATTATCTATAATACATTTCATGTCTCTGTCAATAGAAGGTATATAATCGTAAACTGTTATATGTTATAAATAATAATTATACCGTTTGACACGTGACAGGCAGTGTTACCAGATTGAATATGTGGCTTAGTTCCATAAAGACTTAAGAGCACACATATTTTTTTGCACTTACGATATTATACGCTGGAGCAGGCGTTACGTTTTCATGGAAATAATATATGGAATATAATAAGACTGATAGTGTGAGTGTATCTGTATGGTTTGGGGGCAGCAGAATCAAAGGTTCTACTCTATAATTTGGTAATGGTGCAGCCATAAGCTCGCCAGCCCATAAAATCAACCGAAAAGCAGTATTAGACTCAGACAAGACCTACAGATGGCTGCCGATAAAAATGACCTTCCATATCACATACTCAGTGCACGTCTTCCTGTCCTTTGCCCACCAGCATTCCTCACATATTATAAGGGGGAACGAGTCTTGGACTGAATGCCAAATATATACATACATACATATTAACCTACCAACACCACATTTCCAATATATAGGTACACTATGATGCCAAACAAATTGATTATCTATTGTTTATGGATTTTAAATCAACATTTCTTTAAAAATATTCCGTTATTTATTATGTAAAAAAATTAAATAATAATAATTTATTGTATATGCTTTCAAGTTGACTAGCTAACTATCTGTATCTGTTAATCAAGAAAAACGGGAATAAGTAAGATTTTTTTGGCAAATGTACATGTAATGTTTGTTGAGATTCATTTTGTTGGGGCAAACATACGAAATGGCTAAGAATAGGAACATGTCTGGATATTAATTTCATAATAACACGGATAAGTTTAAAGAAAAAATTTCTTACTTGCCTAAAAATGTTGAAATAAGTATAAATAAAGATAAATTATAGTGCTTTTTAATAAGCTTTAATCATAGATATAAATATAAGATATGGCATGAGTGGCTAATGCGTGGTTAGTTCAAGTACATCAAGTAGCCAAAAACACCAGTTATCTGGCAAACATTATACTGTAAACATCTCTCTTCATATCTTCAGTTATATTTCACAGTAAAATGGGTAAATTCATTGTTACTACATGTCATATGGACTCAAACATACACTCAAATACATCTCAGTAGCTCAGTTTTTAACCCTGAGTACTTCTTTAAGATATTATTGCGTTTTAATCGCCAAATTATTGTCACAACCACTCTCAGTGGTCACTAAAAATATGTTGGGTAAGGGAGACACACTTATGCCTTTATCTAATAGGATAGAATAGTGCAACAATACACGGGATAAACAAAATTACACGAATTATTTATATTCAATGCGATATCTTATATTTTTATCTAAAGCTTTAATAAACAAATATATTTGAAACAAAATAAAATCATAGTATATTTAAAAAAAAAGTGATACCTATATACATAAATTATAATTATTTTTTTGTGTCTCCCGTAAACTTGTTTAATTTCTTAAACTGTCAATGCAATTAATTTATTTAAAACTATCACATGCTAATAAAAACACACATAACCCACACGGATTTTACAAATAAATAATAAATGACCGACTAAAAGTAATCCCTTTGTTTCGTTATAATACCAGTTTTATTTAAATTGATGGTATAAATAAATAATTTAATTTTGCAATTAATTGATATACGTGCCTTGATTTATCATATCCTGTAGTATTATTTTTCTATTTTATATTTCTTTTACACACTTTTATAATTCTATTTATTGTTAAAAACTATTAAAATATAGCTTGTGGTGAATTAATGTTGAAAAATACATGAATGTTTATATATTGTATTTTTTTCTAGTGACTTAACACTGAAAATATAAGTTCATACCATTTTACAATCATTCCAAAATACATAAAATTCTCATGGTTGATAGAACATTATGACCTAACCATATTTATTAAATTTGTGGATCGTCGTGGTCAAATCAGAAATGTTGCTATTAAACCATAATCAGTGTGGTTTTAGAGCAAAAAAGTGTTAGCCAAAATTTCGAGTTGGCAGTTGAAAAGTCAACCACAAAATCGTAAAGAGTGTTAGATTGTAGTCGAAAACCACAAGACCCTCCCCAGAACAGCCTTAATTATGTGTTTACCTAATCGTACAATACCCAACATTATTATTAGTTAGTACCTTAAAATATTATAAAAAATATATGTATGAGTTCCATTATTAGATTATCTCAAATAATCCATTGCCATATAAGTTTATGAGAGCATTTTTAAATTCAAAATAAAATCTGCTTAAAATGAATAAAGTGCACAATGAGTCAGTGAGGTATTGTTAATTCAAGATGAAGAGATCGTCAGCGGATGATAATAATGAGTATGGCAGGTTTAATGACTCACTTATTTAGATATACAACAATAACAACCGACTAGACATCTTAACCATGGGAAGTTATTATTCACAAAATATTATATTTAATTGTGTATTGTTTAGATTAACTGATTGTATCCAAAAACTTGATTAGCATACGTAAGCGCGATGGATCCAATCTAGATTTATAATTATTATTATGAACATTAACAACAGATATTCGCTTATCAAAAAAAATTGTTCGCGAAACACGAATGAGATCTCCGATAATTATAGTGGATTAATCAAGAGCTATTTATTTTTGTAATAAAAAAAATCAAAATGAGTCAATTGCAAAAACCCACATAAAAAGGCATTTAAGTTAAATTGGGTTTGTCATCATTCTATCTACAAAAAATATATCGATTAAATATTAATTTCCTTCAAATGGACAGATAAGTAAAATAGTATTATATAATTGTATGTAAAATATTCTTTTACAAATTATTGTATGTATTTTTTTTAAATATAAAATGTATATAATAAAGCAGCTTAGTTATATATTATTTAAAATGACAAGAATTCCAGACACCCGGATGTATACATATCAAGATGGCGGACCAATAAGATGAGTCTGAGTGAGACAATTAGTGTTGCTTCTGTCAAACTCATCTGCTTAGTCCACCATCTTGATATTTATCATCCACTTGTCCGGCCTTAATATTGGTGGTTTTGGACACTTTGGAAAAAACTTTTCGTAAATTTAAAGAAATAAGTTTGTAATTTCCATTTTATTTTTATTACAGTCATCTTCAGAGACTCCATATTCGTAGTCGAAAGTGCTAATACTGTAATAAAAATATATAATAGTTAAAGTGCAAACTTATTTATTTAAATTATAAAATCAACGCGTTCAATAACTTTTCGTAGATTTATTAATTCATACATATAATAATTAATTTATGTATACAATTTTAAGGTATTATTTTACTATATTAATACTTTATTTAATGGTGATAAATATATTAATGTGGTTACACAATACTGATAATATACCAAAATGAATACATTTATTAAAATACTGTTGTTTTAATTATAATAAAAATGATAGTGTGTTTTGTGAAGAGACTGAAGAAAATCACACATTACGAAGGCTTAACCGAATTTCGCACGGGAGGCGATAATTTAGCTCGAGACAATTTTCACGCGTGTGACAGTAATTCAAGAGGCATTGAAAAGGCTTTTTCTGACATACAGAAGAATGGAGAGTATTTTTCCCTCGGGAGTAAATGAGAGGTGTTTGGGGTTAGTTTTCCTGGTTGCGAGGCGCGTACACAAAGCAAAGTGAGTGATTGTGTCTGAGCACGAAACCATCAGCGCCAAAACCAACAAAGTCATAAAAATAAAAGCAAGGCTCTGATGATGAATTATATACACGAGGTATGATTTCAACGATGTAGCCAATAACTCGTCACCGCCCCTGTGATTACAAGCCATTATTATGACGGGTGCTTTTTCAACAGCCAGCGAGCGTCGCGACGCACATATCCTACGACATTCAAATCACACAATCCTAAACTTAAAAAACACTGTGTTAAAAAACAACAAAACAAAAAACACAAGTGTCTTAAGATGGCCTTAGATCTTGAACCTGGCACATTTTTTAAAGAAGTCCACGAGGACATTAAGTTAAAAATGATCAAAGCAAATATCGCTTATTTGAGTAAAAACATTACACTAAAATGACTAACTTCCCGACTAACCCAATCATAAGACATGTAAATAAAACCAAATATGCCTCGAGGAAACGTAAGTTCATTTTACCAATTGACTTCCAAAACTGGTATCATTTTTAAAAAATAAAGTGAAAATTTCTAATAATCCACTCAACCCAAACAAACTGTTATTTAGTTTTTAAGCATTATATTTTGTAATTGTTTTCATAAGTCTGCTTTTATTGTTGTTATTATTTATTAATCTTCATTATTGTAAATGGGTTTTTATTTCTATCCCATTCTTTCTATAATTTAATAATTTTATTCATGTCAAATTTAAATAAAACATTCTCATGTTAGCTATAGGTAAAAATATTTATACACTCTGTACACCTAAGTCTATTTCCAAAGATGTATTGTTCTATCAATCATTGTAAAAACAAAGCATAATAAAGAAATTGTTATAATATAATCCTAAACTAATTCCTCTCTGCTTATTTTATATATTTTCCGAAAATATTTTTGCCATGAATTCGAATACTGCTAAAATAATTTAAAAAAAATCAATCGGCCCTTGCGATAAGGAATAATATCAATAAAATCCAATTTAATATTGCGACGTTCAGTTGGGTAAAATTTATAAAAATTTACAATTATTCGTAATTTTATTAATAAATATTAAGGTATTGATTTTATCACAAACCATAAAATAATAAAAAACATAATAATCTTAATTTAATAATAAAATAACTCATTACCACTTAATCTTTCAAAATCTTCCATTAGTATTTTTGTAATTCTCTAGATATTAATTTATTATATATCAAAGGAGCTTTTTTATTTTTTATTAAGGTTTTTTGTTAATTCATTGTCCGTCGGTCCGATTTAATAAATTTACTATTTACACAGGTCAATGAATTAATAATCACCTCAGTATTTACTTTACAATCCAGCAAATCAGAGTGAACCTTAATCAAGATGATCGATCATACTTTCAAGTTTTTTATGATAACTGTATTAGCTTCATTTAATATCTATTAGGTTGATATATCCATTCATATTTTTAATTATATTAAGTGACAGTTAAATCCTGACTTCTAAAATAAAAAAATGAATGTTTGTTCTACATATATTATTTTTAATAGTTATAACCTAACGCTGTGAGGTTTGGTTTATTTAAATATAATAAAAAATTCATTAAAACAATTTTATGTAACAAAAACACGTTGAAAATGTATGTTTTTAAAATTATTAATTAAATACAGGAGAACATTTAGTACTTTTGATTTCTGCTTATTATTTTATAATAAATAAACGAGAATATCTAACTTAAAAATGCGTAAAACATGATATAGTGAGATAATTATACAATTTTCACGTTATAAATGTATGAAATAATGATAATTGTTAAGCTCACTTGTTTGAGTTTGGTAAGAGTAATAATTCGCGGAATAATTGTAGAGGAGGTCGAATGAGTTATGACTTCCCCCAATCCAGACATACCAAATAGGTTTTAATTTAAGATAGGAATCGGATAAGAGATTACTGCTTCTACTTCTTTTAAATATACGATGTGAACAATACATTGGATTTACAATTCGTCAGTCATGCTCTGATGTATGAAGTCAAATTACGAAGCCCTGTTTAATCCTATCTTATCGACTAAAAAGCGGTCATTCTAATACTGCGCTGATATTTACATATAAATATTAATAAAATAAATATTATAGTTATCAGAACAAAATAAGAAATTATTCAATCAATTAATTTGATAGTCTTGTTAAGGATTGTTACCATTTTAGTATTTTCTTTCTATTTAGAATGAAACTAATCAACATTTCATATACAATAAAAATTGCTATTTGATACCTAATTAACTT